>JAHDVE020001446.1:0-46372 GCA_022606495.2 Halesus radiatus
CCGTTACAGATAAAATAATTTAAATAATATCGGTAATATTTTAACAAATTTTTGATTTCGGTCAAAATGTATTAAGCTTTTCTTGGCGAAAAAGGTTTGTACAGACTGACGTAATGAATTTTGTAGGTGGCAAAAAAGGGAAATAAACTGTTTTTAAATTCATTATTTTTTTTGTATCCTTAAAATCTACACTAGTGACGCGATGCTACACCACTGATTGCAAAATTAAGTGTGTCGAACTACTATAAATCCATGTTTGTAGGTGTGCTTTAATTTTGGTTACCGGGAATCTCAGATTTTGACATACATTTATTACGCCGCGTGTAAGGTCAGAACAGTGAAAAACTCTTAAGGCAATCCACCGGCTAAAATTTCAATGAAATCACGCGCTCCTTATGCAGGTGGCGACAAGGTTGAGATTCCCGCTTAACATTGGCCGCGTGTTTCGATTTACACAAAAAAAACCATCGCCAAAATGCGTGTTTTATTCTATTCTGTAAAGCTCGGACATGATTATTAAAATGTTTTACAGTCATATTCTAAAAAACCTAATTTATCACAATGAACAATACGACAATATCGGAAAAGGGGTTCGTAAGTAGGAGAGTTTGCGCTTTAAACCTTTTTTTAATGTCTGATACTTTATTTTTTTGTAGGCTTATAAAAAGGAGTACCAAAAAAGTTCCCAGTTAAACGAAAGGCAAAGGTGTATTCCACTTGCAGTATTTAATTAAACTATGATATTTCTAGGCTATCAAGTTCTCGAACCGAAAACACGTGATTTTGCATTACTTCCCGTTGCATCACCTTAATTGTTTTTGTTTTATTCGTTGAACTCCATTTAATTATTATAGAAATGTAATGTAAATCAAATTTAATAATGTTATTAAGTTCTGAAAGTATTTGTTTTTATTATTGTGACAGCTGTTTCGGCGTTCAAGGTAAAATTACCACACGGCGTAGGTATAGTTAAACCGAGCTCAAAGCTGGCTTAACTATACCCAACACTGAACCAGTGTGTAAGAATCTAATAAAACTGTTTTAAAAACTGTATCTAATAAAGCATCAATAATCAATGATTTTTTTTAGGTGCAAATAATCCCCTGGGCTCTGGACGACTCCAACTACGTGAAGAGTTCCTCCGTGAAGCTGGATCCCTCTCGCACCGTATTTGTGGGAGCCCTGCACGGGATGCTATCCGCTGAGGGACTGGCTAAGATCATGAATGAACTATTCAATGGGGTGGTTTATGCTGGTAAGTATCCCATTAAACTCTTACTTCCCACGGGTTTGTTCTGTTCCCATACATTATTTTTGAAGGTTGATTTTTCTTTGTCTCTTTTCCTGATTTTAAACTGTTAATATAAGTATTCAATCGGCCGCTTTACACAAGGATTCGTGAACACTGCTCCATTGCTTCAACTATGTTTATACATAAGTATATCACGCCATGTCTTGTCCTGGCATGTCTCAGACTGCTTCTCAGCAGTACTCATTTTGTATTTAAACTGTAAAAGTCTTACTTGTGTTAATTAGAATTATACCATGTATTTTCAAATCTTCACACTTTCAATTTTGTCCTACATGGTTTAATCAAATGCACATACAAACCTTGGATATTTAATACATAGTGTGCTGATCCTTCTACTGCCATTTTTTTTTTATTTAACACTTGTGTATGTCCTTCCTTCCGATTATAGTTCCCTATTGGGAACCAAATGACTACTCTCATAATACCTGTTCTATCTCCTTTCCTCTTAAGGTCAGACATGTGTTTTAGAAAGAGAGAAGACCAGAACTCACTTTACATCTTATTTTAATAGTAGACTTAAATGGTTAAATTTTGCTTTTTTTCTCTTTCCTATGTTCCTTCAATTATTTGTAATATATACCTCCTCAATATCTGTTTATAATAATACATTTTGATTGCATATTCTAATGAATCATGTTTCTTTTCCCAGGTATTGATACAGATAAGCACAAATACCCCATTGGGTCTGGCAGAGTGACCTTCAATAACTCCCGTTCATATATGAGGGCTGTGAGTGCTGCCTTTGTGGAAATCAAAACGGAGAAGTTCTTCAAAAAGGTAAGAATTACCCCATTGATCCATATAAATATGTCAAAACACTGACTGTAAATGTTGTTTATTTTACTGTGTTGCTAAAATGTGTTAATATGTATGTATGTATATGGTATTTTTCAGGTGCAAGTAGACCCCTATATTGAAGATTCCATGTGCTCTGTTTGCAATGTGCAGCAAGGACCCTACTTCTGCAGGGAACCGAAATGCTTCCGGTAAGTTTTTTCTTCTACACTTTTTCGCATTCATAAATTTAAATGAATATTTGCCCCTTTTTAGACTATTTATGTACGAATGTGAGCTACAAGGAGTGAGTGCAAAATATTAAGCGTGTGGAATTCCATTCTCTGCATACCCATTCATAGAAATGGCGTGTATATTTAGTCGGTCGAATACAGTTTATCCCATAACCATTGTTAGTTTGCTAGTTTACTTGAGCACCGGCATATAGTACTACAAAATTGAGCTTGAGGCATATATAGTACTACAAAATATTTTGAATTAGTTTATAGTAGTAGGAATATAATAGGTACCTAAATATGTTGTTTTAAGTAAACCTAAATAAAAAGTTACCTTGATTGTGCATAATGTTAACCCACATATTCAGTCATACTAATCTTCTTCATACTATGGTTTTCCCACATAAGTTCAGATTAGAAGAGTTAGTAATAATTAATCTAAACTTCCAGCTACTTCTGCCGTTCATGCTGGTACTGGCAGCACGCCCAGGAGGATTACACCCACAAGCCGCTGATGCGTCACTCCAGGTCCTGCGGCAGCAACGGCATTAACGGCTACTCCGTCCAACAGGGCCAGTCCTCACCTACGGCCTCTGTCAGCTCCAACGGCTGTGGCTCTAACAACGGCTCCAGCAACCCTCGCTACAAGAAAAACCTCAACGGAGCCATGAACAACTGCTGGAACTTCAAGAACGTTAAGTAGAACACATGGAGGTTCTCATTTACAGAGTAGTTGGTAATTGTTCTGTTTTTATTAGAAACTTGTTATAAAACCTTTTTAATTGGTATATTTTTTATTAAGTTTTGAAAGAAGACATTCAAACGTTTTTTTTGTAATTCGATTATTTAGCTTTTAAATGATATTTTCGAATCATAGAATCATTTTGATTTGGTCTCGTGGGTAATTAATTACTTTTTGGTTAATTAGTTATGGTCCCAATATTTAATCACGTACTTAATATATAAGTTTATTTTTCATTTGTACTGCATTCGCCAAATTTTAATTTTTAAGTTAATTTGTTCTTCCATCATTTGACTTACTCGTTAGATTAAAACATTATCTGTTGTTAAAAACATAGACATAGATAATAGTGTATACCATTCACTCTTTAAAACTTATAAAAGACTTAAAAACTATCAAAAAAATATCTCAAGCCGTTGACTAGTAGCGTTAGGACTGTAAACGATATACTCGCATTGAATAAGTTCATTTTTCACATCTATTTTGAAGACTGTATGATCTGAGATAACTATCGATAATGTTATATTTAATAGAAATTTTACTGTTGCTTAAAATATGCCTTTGAAAACATTACTAAATTAAGTGTTACTGATTGAAGATGATTCTTCGAGATACTGAACTGACGGAAATAATATCCTCGCATATTTACATTTAAGATGATAACCTTAGTGAATACTATTAATATTTTTGTTTATTATATTATCATTACTAGCCCAATGGGGTTGCAGAATAAAAAATGTAATTCTGTCAATTTGTTCCATTGTAACAAAAAAAAACATGTAAATAAGTGAATACATATATTATGCTATTTATAACATTAAAAAAAAAGCCTTTCAAAAACTACTCTAGCCTTTTTAGTAAGTGTAATCGATGCTTCTTGCATTTCAATTTTAAAGTGCATTTTCTGGAACTTGTACTAAAAATTTTACAATGAAAATTAGTCAATTTAATTGAATCAATCTTTTGGTACTGTCATTTTAAATTTTTAAAATTGCTTGATAACTCCATTTTAACTTTTGGCATTTTACTCTACAAAATTTTAATCCAATCTTTCAAAGTTATAATAAAGGTTTAACGTAGTGTCCCATCACAGTGGCAAAGTATAGTTCCTAATAAAATAAGATTTTATGCGGTGTAAACTTGATTTTGAAATAAACACAGCGTATTTAAAAAGTATCGGTTTACTTTAATCGTGCCTTGTGCCTAAATAATATGAAAATATTGTCAGTAAGGAAATTGACATAAAAATTATTAACATTTGTAAAACGTATCAATTTTTTGACTCAAAGCAACGAAATTATTTTGTTCCATTTTGCCTGACATTTTTGACTCTAGAGGTACCTACCTACCTATGCTAGTTGATATTATTTGTCAAAATTGATTTATATAATCTGTATTTGGGTTGAGAATCATTGCTGTGTGTGATGCAAACATTATTTGAATATATTTCATTACTACTTGTGAAACTTTAAATAATAATCAATAAAGTTGAAGAAAATATTAAAATATGACTGACTTTTATGAAAGCACCCTCACTATGCATAATTTGTTTCCTGTTTCCCCATCCAATTCCCTCCAGCCGCAGCAATTTGGGTTTGTTGTAATCCGGGCACACTAGCTCCAGGCAGTTTGGACTGGTGTGGGGTAACTCAAACCGGTCTTGCCTCCCTTTGCGGATACTACACTAATGTCGGTTTGGGTTATATTCATATAGCTGTAAAATTCATACGGCTTGTTCGGTTTTAGTTTTTGACAAATGTTTCTTGTGCTGGTTCCCAAAATTGGTGATAATTTCAATAAACTACATAAAGTTTGCAGTAGAAACTTTGCTACTACCACCTTTACATACAATCTTTTCTACATCAGGAGTGCGGTAAAGAATGCGAGAAAGTGTACGAAAGCGTGTGTAAAAAACGTGAAACAGATTTTTCATAACTGAAATTCTGAAACGGTTGCAACCGTTTTGTGGTAAAATATAGTAGGCAAGATGGAGGGTGATGGAATCGTTTAAATGGTTTTAAATGGCAACACCAAGATGATTGAAAGGAAAAAATGCACTGTGATTCAAGTGAATATTTTTAACATCAATATCAAACAGTGTTCAGAAATTAGTGGTAATTTTTTGAAATTTTATATTCGAAATTGTCATTTTTCAAGAACACTTGGAGAAATACTTTTATGGAAAGGTTGTTTTTTAATTTTCCAAATGTACTTACCAAATAAGCCATTTATGAGATATTAAATCAAAATTAAAACCTGAAAGAAGCACGCACTTTTTGAATAAAAATGTTAACACATCGTTTGCGGGAGACGCTTAAAGGCGTCTTTTCCATACTGTTGGTAGAGAGCGGGAAACGCTTAAAAGCGTTTTTTTGTATTTGTATACTAGTGATAGAGCGCGGGAGACGCCTTAACGCGTTGACACTTAGAGTTACAACATATTACGAGAAACGTGTGATTCTTGGTTACTCTCTGAACTAAAAATTAGGCGCCAGCTCCTTTGAGGCGTGTAATACCTGTACCGGGTACCTAAACCCGGCAATTCGTGGAATTAGGGTCGGTTGGCCGACTGTGGTCATAAAACATTCACTTGAAAGCTGTAAGATAAACATTTCGTTTTTGTCTTACATTTCTTCAGTGTTATAGTGATACTGTTTCGTTCAAGACGTTCTCCATTTTCGTTTCTGTCTACATTCCGCTTTAAGAATTTCGTATAAAATACCTATCATTGTATGATATATTCGTAATCGATCGCTGTTGTGTTTGAAGTTATTTGTTACATATTTTTTATAAAAAAAATACCTAATAACAATGGACTACGTTAGTGATGAGAGTGACGGAGAATTGTGTGCTGATAATTTATCAAATTATTCTTGTGATAGTGACGTTGAGAAACATACAGATGATGAATTTGACGCCATAATCGATTACAATAAACATATGAAAGGCGTTGATAGAGCAGACCAATATCTTTCGTATTATTCTATCTTACGAAAAACCACTAAATGGAGAAAAAGACTAGTGATGTATGTAATAAATTGTGCATTATTCAACTCATTTGTTGTGTATAATTCTGTAAGGGAAAGGAAAATAAAATATAAACAATTTTTAAAGGACATCGCAGAGCACTGGGTGGCTGATCAGATTTTGTCGGATGATATTCAAGACCCGGAACCAACACCATCAACATCTGGTATCCGAAAAACATCTGTAAAATCAGATCCTCCAGGAAGACTTTCGATGGATATGAGAAAACATACATTGGAAAAGATTGAAGGCAACGGCAAAAATAAGAATCTACGAAGGCGATGTCGTGTGTGCGCGGTCCACAAAGTGCGTAGCGAAACCCGGTATATGTGTAAATTTTGTGCTGTACCATTACATAAAGGGAACTGTTTCCAACGATATCATACTTTGAAACAATATTAGTGTTTATTGTTTTGTATTTTACAAAATATATATTATGTTGGCCGTGCATAAAATGACTAAATCAACAATACGACAAAAGTGTTCCAATGTTTATATTTAACCTTGAATATTATAATTTTTTATCCAAAAATATAAACATTTGTGACCAGATAATAATAGAATATTTCATTTAAGGTAAAGTACTCAAAATTTTATTTAAATATGATCAATAGTTCAGTAGTTATAGCTGTTTTACGTGAAACGTAATTTGGCGCGCGAATCTTACAAAATTGCCCGTTTTATGGCGTGGATTAATTAAAAAAACCCCCGCAAACGATGTGTTAACATACCCTAAATGTAACATGAAAACGGAAAATTTGAAAGATTTGTCTATATTTTACATTATTATTTTTTAGTATTCTGTATATTCCTGATGAGGAAAGCATCGCTTTCGAAACATGTTGATATGTATATATTAATAAAATGGTGATTGATAACAAAGTAATTTTTAATTAATTTATTTTCATAAACACAGTTTTGTTACAAAGTTTAAGCTCGGAGAAGATACGATTTTGCACGCAGAGGACACAATATTAAAAACACTGCAGATTGTGTGATTTTACAGGAGCTATTTTACAATCGATATTTTTTATTTTTTTATTTATTTATATAACAGATTTAAGATAAATGGCATAAATTAAGAGACATATTTGCATGTCTCTTGAAACCATCAAGGTTTATGTTGAAGATATCAAGAGAGATGTTATTTAGCATCACCATAACCCGTGTCATGCTGTGCTGAGCCAACACGTCTGTTCTGCCACGTGGTATACATAGCAGACTGTGTCACTTTTCTATCAAATTATGTACAATTTTATATGCTACTACTCCAAGGGCCTCACTCCTTCTAAACTGGAGACTCTGGTAGCGCGTCTCAGAGAGCAAATCTTCATGATGCATAAATTGCGGCGGGTACTCACCATGTATTTTCATATATGAGAATTTTTTTTTGTATTCGCTCCAATATTTCTATATATTTTTCCTGGTACAAGGGGCCTATACAGCAGAAATGTACTCTAGCTTGGACCTTATAGTGCAGCAAAATTGTCCCCCACGCAGAGATCAGTGAAGCATGATGGTGCCAGCCGGTCCAGTGCCTTATATACAAAAATTATATAAACATTGAATCATTGCATAACATACCTTCCGAGAAGACCCCAGTGGCTCTGAGGATGTTGCTTCCTCTGCCAGCTCCTCGGTTGGCTCCTCTCCCCGCCCCTCCTCGAACCTCACGCTTTCGATCATTGGACACTTCACTGGTTACAACACTGCAAGTTATAAATATATTAGCGAGGTATGAATAACTCCAGCATTTCATCATAACCTCCACCAACTCTCCTCCTCTATACAACGAAAAAAGATAATGTATTGGTCATCACAGAGTTGAAATACTTACGGCTTGTTTTTATTCCTGACAACATTGAGGTTAGGCGGGAATATTTTCTTTGGAATAGGTTTGCTGCCTCCCAGTGTCAAATCTCTTGCGCGCTTGAAAGACGGAAGCCTGGTAGGAGATGAAAGACCTGGCTCTGTTTTGATTTCTATCGCCAGAGCCGGGTTGATAGTTTTCTTCTCCACATTATTACTCATTTTGAAAATAGCTTATAAGCTAACAGCACTGGTATTTTCAAGGAAGTGTTGTTTCCGAAACCATTTAATAATTCAAGTCATTAAAAAAGTTAATTTACATAATGTAACAATGGTTGTTTATCACGTCTACGCTCAAAAACATACCAAATAAATTGACTGTCAAAATTTGACAATAAGAAAACATGGAAAACCCATAGATTAAAAATTAGGCGCTACGGATAAAATAGTGATGGAGTGGTTCGATTACATTTTTCAAAAATGAGGTTATTAGCCAAGTCATCGTCAAAAAAATTCCCTGATAGGCGCTCGATAAGAATCGAAATTGTCGATATGAGAAATAATTAGTCTTAAAAACAGTTATACGATAAAACAAACACATTGTACCTATTGTTATTTTATGAACATTTAAAATTAATTTTAATTAATTTGTGAAATTTTTAGTTTTGTAATCAAGTTTGATTTGTTGAACAATGCTTTAGTTTAAAGCTTAAAAATTAAAATATTACCTCCTATTTTTTTAGTGAAACGGTTCAGTTAAAAAACTTTGATTGTTTTGTTGTCTAGCAGAACTTTTTTGTATAAATATACGAAATAATGATATGTAGTTATTATTAGAATTCGAAAAACCTAAAAGAAAAAAAAAAGTAATATATACAGTAGTTCATAAATACAATTTGTAGTGATAAATGTGTAAACATGGATTTTTCTTTTAATACTTTGAGTGCTGCCAGGTTCATGGGATTTAAATACGTATTTCAGAAAATTTAATATTTTATTACCAAAACATTACGAAGTGTCTTAATTACAATAATGATACGATTATTCATTTAAATCTCAAACATTCATAAAAAAATCCGCTTCATTAAATATTTCATAGTTTCGAGATTGACTTTCGATTATGTTGTCGCCATACATTGCGATATTTGTCATGACCGATAAGAAATAATTATTTGGTCGCTGGTCATGAAGTCTTCATTAATATAATGCTACAGCTATATATAACGTAAATAAATAAAAAAAAGAAATATGATTTGGCTGCTAGCAACTGGCAACACGGCGTTATCTTGACATTTGTAAATTTGCGCAGGTCTACTTGCGCAGTTTTGTTTACCCTGGTCGATTGTCCTGGCATCGGTTTTTGCGTTTCAGCTGATTTGTCAGTCGCCGAAGGTTTTCTCTTTCGTACGGTGATATGTTCCAAGTCGCGACGGTGTAGTGCGGGAGTGTAAAAATATACCAAAACCAGTGTCAATCCCCTGTGAAGTTTCACCCCCTTTTCTCCGTTGTTGTATATAAGTGTTATCTGTGAAAATGTTTTCTGGACTCACGAATCAGGTCAGCTCGTGGATGGGTGCAGCTAAGGGTGAGCCCCAAGATGAAGAAGTGCCAACCCCCACTAAGGACATTGGAGACGGAGGATCTGCGGAGGCTGGTGAAAAGACCCAGAGGTATCCCCCTTTTCTTTATTTTCTGTTCCGAATCAATAATCTAAGCGCAGATTTACATTAGATCACCAAACATCGTCCGCCGAAGTCTCAAGAATCCAACAAACTACTATGAGAATCAAGGGTGAAATCCAACAAGACATTCTACACCAATTATAATATGATTAAATACAGAATTAGCCTTGTTTAGAAAATTTCCACGTGAATTGACTCAATGAATGTATTATTGATTGTGGAAATGCGCCAACGGTTGTTACAGCATGGTCATAAGGCCTTATACAGCAGTTTTCAACATTGAAAATATTCAATACGCAATCAAGATTTACACAAATACTAATAGTTTAGTAACAAAACTTTTTTTTTTATATTTTTGTTTTTTTTGTTACAGTCCCACAAAGGCAGGCAGTAAGCTAGACATGTTCACCAATGTGAAGTCGCAAATGACAGGTTGGTTGGGTTCCGGGATCCCTATTCCTGGTCTCCGAAAGACAGAGGCTGCAGCGGAGGAAGCCGGGGCCACCGTCGAGGCTGCTGAGGCCATCCAGCCCGAGGCATCTTCCGCCCAGGACCTGGCCAAGGACGAAGATGACAATTCGAGGTACATTAGGTACGGGGTTATCCATGCGATGAGGTCACTGACTGATAACTATTCTTTCTCTTTTGGAAAATGATTCAAGCAAGAGTCATTCAAAATATCTTTAAAATCTGACAAAAATAATCATAATCCATTAAAGTAATGGGATTAAATAATTCCCTGTAAAAAAGACGTCTTATTTTAAATAAAGTTACTTTTTCTCTGGTTTTAAGTCACAATTTAAGCTTAAAATTTCATCATCTCAATTCTCATTAGCTGATGAAATCTTAGGCTTTGTTATTAAAAGTTATTTTAATAAATTCTTGCTTCAATTTCTTTCCATAAATTCTGAACTTAGATGCGCCGAGCTGCTGGTGAGAATAATATTTTAAGTTATAATATTTTTATCTTTACGTTTATATTATGATTAATTAACTATATTCCTTTTATAGTTGCATCTTATATTTTTTAAGAAATCTTTCAATGTTATCATATTATATCGCTTTTCATTGTTCTTCGCATGTCACAAATGTGCCATATATTAATTTATTTAAAAAATAACAAAACATTTATTTAAAAAAAAAAAAAACGAAATAAATCATTTTTTATAAAAAATGTTTAATACGCCTATTTTTTTACATTTTATTACACTAATACAATTAAAAAAAATTAATGCATGCCAGCATGTTTTATCAATTCTATTAGGTAATTCCTATTTTGTCACACTTTTATTCACATCGACATAAAATTAAAAGTAATACTAATGGCACTATAATTATAGAAATTAAAATCAATTTTTTGTAAACGTTTTCACATTTTTAATAGTCAGTCTCATGAATGACACGCCATTGAATGAAAAACTATGCAAATAACTGCTCTAAAAACAAACTCAAGAACATCTGATCAGAAAAACACCTTTCTGTTTGAACATTCTAGAAATTTCTATTAGCAGAATTTTTGCAGGTCTTCTGGCAGTCAGGCGTTAATGAAACTGGCTGAATCATTATTATAATATAAAGTTGGTACACTATTTCGATTTTTCAACACAATTAGTAAACAAATATATATTTTTATTTATTATTTAAATCATCTGCTTAGCGCAACTAATGAAATCAGCTTTTATGATTATTTTGTGTTTCAGTGACACCATTTTATGGATGGACCCCATTTTTCATATTTAACATTTTATTTATGCATATTTTTATTTTTGTCTTTTAAGGTTTGCCATTTTTTTAAAAATAATTGTGAATTGCTTCCACCAACACCCTCCAACATAAAAACCTGGACTAGACATTGACAGCCAAGATGGCCGCCGATCTTGTTCATACACAATGTTTAACATTGATTTTTTTAGTTCTTATTGCTGATGTAATAACTAATAACATAGCAGCTAATACGAAAATTCCGGAAAAGAATAATTGTACATTGGTAAAAAATTGAAAATTCGAAACTAAATTCAATTGAATGAATTTGATAAGTGTTATGAATCTACCGCTAGAGGCTCTGTCTGTGTTCTAGGCTTTTATGTTGGAAGGTGTTGCTACAACCCATGTAGTTACCAGTCTTTATGTTTAACGACCAATAACTAGAATACATAGTTATATAGTACTAATATCCATTAAAAATAGGATTAAAAATCAGCCTTTGTACTCCACGACATATTATACATACATAATTTCCATGAAGACATTAATTTTATGTTAGTTTCAACAATTATTACGTCTTACCAGTCTTAATGTTTAAATACCAATAACTAGAATACATAGTCATAGAGTACTAATATCCATTAAAAAAATAACATAAATCAAGAATCAGCTTTACTTTGTACCCCATAACATATTACACATACATAATTTCCATTAAGACATTAATTTTATCTTACTTTCAATAATTATTATGTCTTACCAGTTTTAATGTTTAAATACCAATAACTAGAATACGTAGTTATAGAGTACTAATATCCATTAAAAAAATAACATAAATCAAGAATCAGCTTTACTTTGTACCCCATAACATATTACACATACATAATTTCTACTAAGACATAAATTTTATTGTACTTTCAATAATTTTTATGTATTACAAAAATTTTTTTGGTAGCTATAATTTTTTTTCTTTATTTAATGTGTTTAAGGTCTTGCTGTAAATAAATATGTATTGCTGATTTACTTAAAAAGCTGTGAAGTGTTTCTATCATATGGCTGGGAAGTAAAGTAATTTTTTTTGCTACAAAAATAATCATAGTCAAATGTTTTGTTGGTTAGTTGATGTTTTCTAAAACCTTTTTGTATTAAAAGTTTACCAATATCACTACTATTTCACGTGAAACGGTTTTGGAAAGACTACACCCTTATTAAGTAATGCACCTTAACCGTCCTACCCATACGAACGTACGTGATACGTCCGATATATTATCGCCCGAACGCAACAAGCCGTATACCGTACGTTCAGGTACAAAAAAGGCTGTACCCAAAACCCACAAAACATTCGTATACGTCTAGTTTGTTCCTGCGTCATCTCGTTTAGTATTTCGAGGTCAGCCGAAGCTAACGGATGTGTTGGGGTATTTTCGTCTTTCCCATACAAGTTACATCACTAGTCACACGTATTGTTATTGCGAAATCTAATGAAAAAATGTTTTTTTTAATGTAATTTTTAAATAATAACCCAAAGGACGGTCGGTTAATAAAAATAAAAATAAATTCCAGGGGTGTAGGTACTCCGAGATTTTTCCGATTTTCATGTTACTGGATAAAAAGTAAATAGTTATGTGTGACTAAGAAATAGAAGATGAGTCAAGAAATAGTATTTAGAAAAGAACTTACAAGAAACATGATTTTTATTGTTGCGAAAGGCGTAATATTATTATATTATTGTGACATTGTACTTAATTCAGTATTTGAAAAATAAGGGACAAAAGGTTAATTGTACTAATTTCGCTAGATCTTCCTTTCGCACGCTTAATTTTATGTAAGTTTTTAAAAACTCAACTGAAAACGTTCGTTCTGGAGAATAAGGAACTCACATGCAAAATTATGGCTTTAACGTCGATTCTGAATACAAGTTTTATTTATGGTTATTCATGCAGTTGATAAATCAATTTTGAAAATATATTAAAAAAAAGTCAGGTCTAAACGCCTGTGACGTCATTCTATTCTCATCATGACACCATTGCGGAGAGTTTGACGACTATCTGATCCTGATTCTGATTTCTATGGCGCCACTTGATATTTCGAATAGGGTACTCTCAGTATCGCCCTGATGAAAGACCTTGAAATTGCTTTAGTCGTGTTTGAATAGCCAGGTACTTTCCCACCTTCCTCTTCCACACCTTCCCCTACCCACTACCTTTACCTTCACAACATACCCCAGTCTCACTGGCTCCAAACGGTTGGGACTCTTGTGCTGTATTCACTTAAAAATCCTCTTTGTTTAGTCAATTCCTGAGTAAGTCGGTAGATTAAATGATATCTCGCCAAGACATTAAATGAACCTTTAAATTCCCTATCCCTTTCCACCCAAACCCCTGAATATCTTCCCCGTATTGTGACAGTCAACGGGGTTGATTCCTCCCCCTTTCCCACGAGAAGATTAAAATGATGGAAGGGCGGACCTAACCTAACATAATCCAGAGGTATATATAGGGTATATCAGCACCACTGTCGTCAGAATGAATAGACTTGCCTTAACGTACCATTTCGACGTTTGCAGGCAAAAGTCAAAGGTTTTTGTAAACAAACCTAACCTTTTTACTTATTTGCTGTTTTACTTAAATTGGCGGCACCCCGGCTCCCCCCCCCCTTATTTTGATTTCTCCCTTGCGTGTTAGGGCATCTCTATGTATCATTTGCTCTGTGATCAGCACGTACCCGACAAACTTTAACCGGTGTTTCCTGCCCTTATTTGGAGTAAAAAATTAGATGGAATTTTGGTCTCCTATGCTTTTTTCTTCACATAAAAACATTAAATAACAGTAGGTATAGACAGTTAGGGTCGGGGTGGGGGGTTGGGCAGTCACGCGGCGGGGTGACCATTGAAACTATGTGAAAGATTTAATTTGAAAAAAAAAGAATCAAATAAAATTTCACCGGCGACCAAAATTTCATATACATTTTTTTCTCCAGAAAATCTCGGCAATCCCTGATAAAGTTAGCACTATAAAATCACAGAGTAGGTACATATTTCGGAATTTGAAACTTTCAAAATTCTTGACTTGTACCCGCACTGTATTACGTTTCTCTTTGATGAATTCCCCCTGGGCCATTATGTTCTTGTATTTTTTCGAGGAATGTATTTATCTTTTGGGTTTTGTAAGAGAAGGCTCAACAAAGATTTTATGCAGGAAGGTAATTTATAGAACAGAAAATACAGTGTGTTTTCGAAATGTTTTGAAAACACGAAAAACTTGAGTTCTACAACAATGAAATTTGCACAGCGTCTTCCGTCTAGAGTTTCTAGAACAATGCAATTATTTTTACCCCGTAATGTAGTTTCCATCATGAGCTATGTAGGTTTAAAATAATCGTTTAAATTTTAAAAAAAAATGCGAGACGCCATGTTGTTTGTACTATATTTTTCAATTATTCGATAAGTAAAATGGATTTTGTAAAAATACTGTTAAAACTCGGGCGACATTGGGGTTTCTATAAAATTTTGTGTCATTTTTTAATCCGGGTAGATTGCGACCATTCTAGATTTTAATTTATCGTTTAAATACGTATTCAAAGTTTGGTATCAAAGTAAAAAAAAAATATTTAACTACAGAGTGTGTCTATAAATCCAGAAATTTAATAAAATGGAACAAAAAATTTTCATTTCTATGGCAACATCGATTTTAGAACCAAATAAATGTGAGGTTATGTTTGACTTCCGAATCTTGCAATACTATAATGGACAGCAAAAATGTAATAACTCAATTTATCTAAAGGTTTAAAAAAAACTTTACATTTATGAGCGCGTTTCGTCCGTGTGGTTTTTATTTATTTTTTTAAATCTAATAAACGGCTTCTTTGATTTCAAATTTGATATTTCTGAACACCGTTTGATATTGATGTGAAAAATATTCACTTGGATCATAGTGCCCTATTAAAGATATATTTTTTGTCCTTCCAACCGTCTTTGTGTTCCCCTTTAAACGATCGCAGTGCTCTATTTTTTGTCTAAAATTTGTTGACAATCTGTACCTATTCGTCATTTTGTAAAATAAATTTTATTGTTTTTGAGAAATGGCTCAGCTTACAGAAGCCAATTCAAACGTAATTCGAATGCTACGCTCGAAGCAAACCAACGATATTTTTCTTTGATTTTATTTTGATGCGGAATATGGATTTGAGAAAACTGGGGCGTTGGCTCCGACTGCAGACGGATATGGTAAAAAAATATGTGTTCCTTTGTGGAACTGCTCGACAACCCAATTTGAACGCGGAATAAATAGACTTGAACGAACTCCACGTTTCGCGCAAGGCTTTGCCAAAAGGCACCGAAACGGCCGAATTTATGGATCCGTTCCAATTTTTTGAATTGCTTTCCAGAAGATAATGCGTTCCGTCGCCAGCTCAGACTACTGTCTGCTCCAAAACTATTTAATGGCAGTACCTAAGTATGTTTCGCTTAATTCTCCCATTTCGCAACTGGAGCGCATCTTTTATGGACCAATAATAATTACAAGATTCTCAAAAGAACATTAAAAAAAAAATTATAACTAGGTATTTAACGGATCCGTTGCAATTTTTTCGAAAAGCTCTTCAGTAGATAATGCTTTCTGTTGCCAGCTAAGACCGCTGTCTGCTTCAAAAATATTTATTGGCAGTAGGTACCTACCGGTAGCGTGCATTGCTCTATAGGCTGTGTGTAATTTTTAAAGTTGTGCATTGAATATTTGAAACTAGTTTTACTATCATCCTCCGCTGATTGTTAAGCTAAGACCGCTGTCTGCTTCAAAAATATTTATTGGCAGTAGGTACCTACCGGTAGCGTGCATTGCTCTATAGGCTGTGTGTAATTTTTAAAGTTGTGCATTGAATATTTGAAACTAGTTTTACTATCATCCTCCGCTGATTGTTAAGCTAAGACCGCTGTCTGCTTCAAAAATATTTATTGGCAGTAGGTACCTACCGGTAGCGTGCATTGCTCTATAGGCTGTGTGTAATTTTTAAAGTTGTGCATTGAATATTTGAAACTAGTTTTATTATCATCCTCCGCTGATTGTTGTGAGCGTTCTGGCGATCTAAATAAATGAGCTTACGAAATCATGGAGAAAAAAAAAATCCACCTGAAATTTGTCGCATTTTTCTATGGTTCATCTTTTTATGGTTTCTTTTTTCTTAGGGTGTGCCCATCTATTCAACTTTTATGGATTGAACACCGCCGGTACCTACGTATATTCTATTTTTCTTAAATCTTTCCATTTTGGGAATGGAACGCATTTTTATAGACCAATTAGAATCCCACAACAGAACATTTAAAATTTTTAAACTATAACATTTTTATTCATCAGACGGAGTTGATTGAGTTTCAGCTATGAGATATTTGACGGGAAGCTATAAAATTAATTAACTTGTGCAGTATTGATTTCAGAGCTTAATAGTTTGTGATAGTACTATTAATAAATTCTATACGATATTTCCCGATAGGCTTTTATCGTTTATATCGTCTCAAATATTATTATTAAGCTTATTTATTTTGAAATGAACTGAATCTTAACCTTGTTTTTAATAAACTTTATAATGCCTTCTTGAGAGGAACGGATGTGCGGCCTTTTTCATACAAAACTTAATTTTGGATTTGAGGCCAAAACACCCATCCAAACCGAATGATCTTTTTTTTAAATCAAAGGTATAGTAAATGTCTAGTACGGATTAGAAGTATTTTTTATTTATTTTTGTTTTAAATTATGAAATATGTCATTTTTTCAATTTTCAGTTTTTTTTTTTATTCAATTGTCATATTTGCCATATAAATTTGATTACATAAAATGAAATACAAAAAAAATTCTAATCCGTACTAGATATTTTCTATACCGTTTGATGACAAAATCATTATGTTTAGGTGAGTATATTGGCCTCAAATCCAAAATTACGTTTTGTGGGAAATGGGCCGCACAGCCGTTCCTCTTAACGGTGGAAAAGCTACGAGGGGCATAAGTAAGAAACTACGAAATTCTTTTATGATTAACGTGCACTTACGTTTAAGGGGGAGAGGGACTTCGGAGAGATATTATTTATTAATTCTAAATAATAACATACATAGAGGACGGTCAGAAAAAGACATTTTTCTGACTTGATTTTGATAAATGCTAAAAAGCGTGATAAATATTTTTCTCGTTAAAAACATTTTGCTTATCGTATTGTGTAATAATATTATCATTATTTCAAATGAATAATTAATCCTCTGACGTAATCCCCCCCCCCCCTTATGATTGTATATTTTAATTATAAAGCTGGAATACTGTTTGCTTGATGTCTGATCCCGCTAAAACTTTTGAACGGTGAGCTTTGTTTGGGGTTGTGAAATTTGAATGTATGTGACGTCTTTGCGGAATTTATAGGTCAGCTCTGAACACGTCATTTCCATCATGAGCTATGGAGCTTTGAAATGTACACTGTGAGGGCAAGACGGTGTATAATTTGTTCCACATTTGGCCCAAGCTAGTAGGGATAAATAAAAAATATTAAATAGATATATAAATAAAAATATTATGCTTTCATTTTATTGTTCAATTAAAAAAAGATTGTTGATAAATTTAAATATATCGAATGAAGCCGGTGTGGTAAAATTAACCCCCCGTATGTATATTTATGTTTTATATACATATGTATATACAGGGTGTAACAAAAGGTACGTAAAAGACTTTAACCAGCGATTTCTGAGCTCAGTTGGAATAAAGATGGTCGGTAGTTCTGTTCCGGTTACATGGAACCGGTTCCTTTACAGTCAATGGAACCGTCGATATGATACTATCTTTCCGAGGAATCGGTTATTTTTTTAACCGGATCCTTTCGGATTATTAATCAAAAATGTTTTTTTTTTTAAATTGTGAAAACAGGAGGAACGGGTTATTTTTTTCTCAGAATTTCTTTAGCCATCCCTCACGGTTCCATTTTCGATATCCCGTAACTGGAACCGCAATGACAGCCCATTTCACATATCAACCTTCTCTATTTTTGAGTAAAAAATGTAGATATAATTTTTGTGTGCAGAGGCTTTTTTTTTCAACTATATACATAAAAATCTTTCTTTAGATGTTGCCACTGACAAGAACCTTCGGCCATCACGCTTGTACCATGTTATATGTACCGTCCCCTATTGTCCAATGTTGTGGGAACGGGACGGAATCTCAACGAGTGTTTCGAATATTTTTAATCGTTCTGATAACGCTATTCTGGTTCTTTTTAAGGAATTAATCATAAAATCGTTCATATTACACTATTTAATAAGGACGCCTTTCGTTTCTGACTCCAATCCAAAACCTTTGCCGTTCCTTGAGTGTGAGTTCGGAACGAGTGAATCCCGATTTGCGAACTCGGAATGGGTCCCCCGCCTTCGGAATCGGATTCATTAGACTCGGCCGGCCGTAACGACTCTCCTCTATGCCGCGCCTGCCGTGAGTTGTCGAAAATGTCAACATCTATATAATGTTTACTAACTAATTATGTTTGAAGTAAATAATAACGTAATTAGTAACTTATTTAATATTGAGTTTTTCTCTTTTTAAAATTATGCAAAAATTGAAATTTTTAATGAATGTCATTCGCTTAATGACAGCTGTCATTCGAAGAACCGCAGTTAATCAAGAAGTCTTTAAGCGTAAGGAAAAAGATAAGGAATCTTCCTTAAAAGAACGGGAAGATGCCTCCTGAAGTATTCTCCACACAATCCAACACAGGATTCATCAATTTAATATTATTTTGCTCTGTCGGGATTCTCACAGTAGAGCGAGGACGTGCTTTGATTTAAAAGCTTTATCAGACACTGAAATGAGCTTTGTGGCTCGAAATAATGGTTTTATCCATTGTAATTTTTTTTGCAATCGTGCGGTATAATAAAGCAAAGCTTTTAGCGATTGACACTATTTGTGCTGAAAATTGTGAAAAAGTTAGTGCTATCTTATGGTAAAAGGTCTGTTCACATCTACCAGCACTGCGCAGAGCAGAATAGCACAGTACAGACATAGAACATATGCGAGTATTCACATTACACCGTGCAGTACAGCACAGACACAGCATAGATGCGAGTAGGGCTGTCAACTGAATTGACAACTGAGCGATAGCTTCATCCATAACGTGTTTGAGGATTTTATAATTCTATTCTCATATTTATTATTATTTTACAACCTAAATTCCTTGAGCAATTCAACCATTTGTTTGTATAGCCGAGCTGACGTCAACTGTATGCGACTGTTGAGTGTGGAAAATTCCAGATTTGACTTAATGTGGGTGCGTGTCAGTCATGGCCAGTACGGTAAGATTTTATGCATCTTTATACCGCTCACCAAACCTCAGCGAATTGGAGACATCCGAGCTATTTAAACATTTGAGTAAAACTATTGATGACCTCTTACCCTGCTACCCTTTGGCCGAGTTTGTTGTTCTGGGGGACTTAAATGTTCTTGAACGAACCGTGGTTGACGTTCTCATGTTCAACGAACTCGGCTGGCCGACAGGCGAAATTCTTTGCCCTTTGCCATGGATCGGAGCAACTGGTTCATGCTCCTACAAAGATTCCTGATGTCCAGACTCATAGCTCCAATCTGTTATACATATTTTTTACTACCGAGCCACGTGGTTATGGGATTGATGTCACAGCACCTTTAGGATCGTCCGATCACTGCCTAGTGAAGACATCAATCCCTATTAACTTTAGACCGCCAATTGAGAGGCTGAAGAGAAAAGTGTGGCACTATAGATCATCAGATTGGTTTGGTCTGCGGGCTCACTTTAATGCTTTCCCGTGGTCAACTGTCTGTTTTCAGACTTTGGATCCTTCCAGATGTGCCCGGGAAATTGGTTAAGTCATCACATATATATCTTTCAGCTCCTGCTAAACTATTTGAAAAACTAATCCATAAATTCATTGTACCTCAAATAGACGCATATATTATCCCCGAACAGCATGGTTTCAGAAAAGGAAGATCTACGGAAACCAATCTGATGGTTTTCACTGACTATGTTGCTAGGTCCCTAGATAGTGGATACCAAGTAGACTGTTCGTATAATGATTTCTCCAAAGCCTTTGATACCGTGAATCACGATATCTTACTAACAAAACTTGCCCTAATGGGTTTCTCCCTACGTATGCTAAAGTTTTTTGGAAGTTATCTCAAAAACCGGAAGCAATTTGTCACACAAGGAATTTTTCAATCCGCTGATTTTCTTGTTTTTTCTGGGGTCCCCCAAGGGTCAATCCTAGGGCCTCTTCTCTTCTCTATTTTCATTAATGACATTGCAAAAGTCATCCGTTTTTCTCGCTTTCTCCTTTTCGCTGACGATCTCAAATTATTTCTACTAATTAGAAATATTTTAGATTGCCTACATCTTCAAGCTGACATTGATAACATCTCTGAATGGAGCCTACGAAATCAGCTTTATTTCAATATCTCAAAATGCGTAGTCCTGTCTTTCACCAGAGCATTTAGTCTCACCTACCACAGATATACTATGCTCAGTCATAATCTCAAACGTGTTTCTACTATAAAGGATCTTGGAATCGTGTATGAAAGTAAACTTACGTTTCGTGTTCATATTGAAGGGGTATGTCAATCTGCATTAAAAATGTTAGGATTTGTCATTCGGACCGTGAGGGTTTTTCGGGATACTCGTACTCTTAGAATATTATACTTCTCTTTAGTCCGTAGTAGGCTGGAGAGTGGGTCGGCTATTTGGAATCCTCACGAGACGGGGTGCTCCCTCATGTTAGAGAGGGTTCAGAAAAAGTTTTTGAGATTTCTTTACATGAGGGAATACGGACTCTATCCGTGGCTTTATCCAACTAACTTTCTTCTGGGCATGCTTGGATTTCACTCCCTGCAGCTCAGAAGAGAGGGGTATGCCGCTACCCACTTTTTTAGACTATTGCGAGGCTCCATAGAGAATTCAGCTATTTTGGAACGCATAAGTCTTTATGTTCCTGATGACTATCTAAGACAGCGTCGTCATAGATTATTCTATCTTCCTACCTATAGAACCAACCTGCCAATGGTTCTCCCGGTGGGGAGGAGTATATTGCTCCTGAACAAAATCTCACAGGATATCGACATATTTTGCGTCAGTGAGGAAAGATTCAAAAGGGAAATTCTATTGATTCTTGAAAGAATCTCTTCTCATTGACGCGATCTTCACCACTGCCTGAATTTATTTAAATATCTCTGAATTTATTTATTTTTTTATTTTTAGTATATTTCTTCATTGTTTTACATATATTAAATAAGTACCTGTAATTTCTCTTACGTATTAAATATAACATGTTTGTAATTGTATTAGAAATTAAATAAAAACATTATTATTATTATTATTATTATTATCTGCGATGGATCGCTTCATTCACTCAACCGTCAAAGAATCTTGTGTTGGATCAAAGCCGGCGGAACCGCTCGTGCGGTGATCTTCTTGCGTATGTGTCGCATGTTTGGGGGCGGCGCCTGGAATGTCATGGTGAGATTCAAACGGTCTCACTGAACATTTCTAAGGCCTTCGACCAGGAGGACTTGTTAACAAACTGCCTTCTTACGGACTTTCCGTATCCTTGTGTACGTGGATTGCCGACTTTTTGAGGGAGATATCAATTCAGACGGTTGCTGACGGTTTCATCTCTTTCTCGCATTCAATAAATGCTGGCGTCCCACAGGGATCGGTTCTGTCGCCGGCATTGTTTTTGTTGCACTTCAATGACCTTTTGACATGTGCACCAATCCATTGTTACGCGGATGACAGTACAGTCCATTACAGCTTATGCAGGGGCAGGGGTAATTATGTAAATATTTATTCTAAACTATAATATTATTTCCAAAATATCTTAACTCAGTTTACGAGAATTCACAACCACAAAACAATTCATAACTCCGTGTAAGGCCGGGTGCACATCAGCTAATTAAAATTAATTCATAAACAGATTAGGTATTGAAAGTTTTTTTATGAAGACATTTAGCAGAAGATTTCTGGAAAATATTTTTTTGTGTACAATGCTCTTCCGGCTTCCTTAGGAAACCTGTCACCAGATAAATTAACATTTTTTCTCTTTTCCGTTATACATTTCCTTCTGCCACACATGAATGGTGTCATAGAAACCCCGCTACTTTGACCAGCGAGTTTCTGATTTGTCATTTAAAAATATATCATACTAACTACGGGCTTGTGCCTAGTCACGTAGTCGCTAGAGCACAAAAAATGTGTATTGTGTACCATCTACAAAAGGTACTGAAACCTGAAAAAAATGCTGATGTAAATGAGTTTATCTTTATAGCATAGTAAGACATTTACTTAGTTGGAACTACATTTTCATTACTATGGCAACCTAAGTTGCTAACCATGTTTTAGAATTTTTTTCCTTAAATTTTAATTCTGACAGCACATTCTAAAGAAATAATGCAAACCATCATAATTCGTATCTTAACGTTTTTTTAAAAATTAATATTTTTGATCTGTGAATTTGTCCTTTTTTAACGTTTTGTTTTAATCTAATACATGGTTTCGATACATGATTTCAGAAATAAACAAATAAAAAAATGCCTTTTCCGTGTAATTGTCTTCCTTGCATAGCAATAATAAAAAAAGTTTAATAAAATTGTATTAAGATGTGATCTAGAATCATCTCTAGGAAAATGCCACTAATTTCTGGATATTGTTTAGTGAAAGTAAAAAAAAACATGCACTTGCACCATTGTGCTTTTTTAAACTTACAATAATCTTCCAATGAGTCATCTTTGTGTTGTCTTTAAAACGTTTTAAACGATCGCAACGCCCTTATTTTTTTGTCTACTATAAAATGTTACACTGTACAAACCAATGACAATGTGATGTGACAAACAAGCATGTAATGTCATTGGGCCAAAGATAAGAGATTTCATGAATAGATAATCTTACCGATTTTAGTAAACATTTTGAAATATTCTAGTACCGTTCTCCTCAAACAAAAGACTTATCCCATACTTTTATCCAAGAAATAAAACTGTCCTTTTATATGGAAGCTCGGCATTAAATCTTTATACATTGACGTTTCGAAATGGGGCACTCGGTCGATGTGACGTCATACTTCCCCTGACGTCACAGCCCCTCCATTGTCCGGCAGGTGAACAGGCCGCAGCACTCGATTTAATGACTTGAGGGTGGCTCTTAACGGGCTAATATTGCCTGGAAATGTGTAGCATTGTGACGTAAAGAGAATGATTTTATATTGCTAATTCGGGCCGTCACGTAATACGTCAAAATTACACGACAGATAATGTGAACGACAAATCCGAACCGAATTCAAAATTTTAATATCTCAACTATAAAGCAGCAAAAACTCTCCAATGGTGTGTTCTGGCTTCAAGAAAATTGTTTTTTTTTTTACTGTCTGGGATTTCTGAGTAAACGCAACAACTGTTTCCAGCTTTCATCGGAATTTATTTCATAAGCACTACTCAAAGTTTGACATGCTTAACTCTACACCATACTCCATAAAGTCACATCGGCGATCTATCGAGCTTTTATAACTACAGATACCTATTCACCTCATACTACCACCAATCTATTAACTTTCTTCTTTGAATATATATATACACACTATTCTTTCTTTTTCTTTTATCAATAAAAAATCACACACATACATTTTAACTAGGTCGACCCCCCCCCTAACCCCTTTCTTTCCAGACCCCATAACAAATTACGTGTAACTTTTAAATTTGTATTTCTTCTTTATTTTGTATAATTTTTGTTACGGTAACTCCACACAGGAGACCCTGAGGGAAATAATTTCCCTCAAGGCCTATATCATATTTGGGGATGCTGTGTGGAGGGTCTTTTAGAGGATAGGAAGGAGTGAACGTGGGTCTTGAAGTGACCCATGTTGTAGGACGGAGGAAACACAGAGGCCGGCAGATCATTCCACAGCCGAGCTGTTGAACACAAGAACGAATCGTAGAAGCGACCCATTCTCATGTGACAAATGTCAACCGTGTGCAAATGTTGGCACGCGTTTCGCGTGTTTCCCGACTATGCACCGTTGCCGAAGGGATCAATGGCGCTAGTTCCTCAGAGCATCTTCCATTAAAATACCGGTAAAACAAGGACAGCATTCCCACCTGACGTCTGTGCTCCAAAGATTGCAGTCCGTTTGTTAAGATAGGCGAATCTAACAAACGGACCGCCCGTTTCTGCACAGGGTCAAGGGTTTTTTCAGATATTTTGGGACTCCCGACCAGAGGTGGCGGCCAAATTCAACAGTGGGGCGCACTTGCGATTTGTACAGGGTCAGCAGTTGTGTACTATCTGCAGTATCTGCGGGCTCTGTACAATACGCCCAGCTTCTGAGAGGCTAACTCTACTCACTAGGCTCACTTATAAATAATTACCCACGTGGAAACCTGTAAATGGTTAAATTTATAACACTTATTCATTATACTTATTATTTTATGTAAACTGTTGGTCTCCCAAATAAAACAAAAATAAAAAATAACCTATGAAGCTTTGAAATATTTTATATCTTTCAAAAAATGTACTATTTATTTACTGTAAACTAACTAACTAACCAACCATCAACCCGTTCCTCGCAGGGGTAAGTTGACAGAGAGGACCGACCGCCAAAAAATTCGATCTTGGCATACACTTCTTGCTTCATTCACATTTATTTGATTCACTTGATCGTGCCATGTCTTCGTGTGCCGACGTCTCCGTCCTTCTTCCATTCACATTCGCGTCATATATTCTCCTTACCCTCCTTTCTTCGTTCATTCGCTCTACATGCCCAAACCATATTTAACTGTAAGTAAAACCAATATTAGAAAAATAATAGAAACATCATTATACCGCTGTAAGTGCTCACAGATGGCGTTAATTTAAATATAAAAAAATAAACTCTTTTCCCACATAAAGCTTTTAAATATTGAGATGCATTGTTTGTTGGGGTGTTTTTTTTTCTTCTTAAAAATTTAAATTAACGCCATCTGTGAGCGCGTAGCGTTATAATCATGTTTCGAGTACCCTTAAAACATTACTTGCCGATCTATTTTTATTTACCAATGTTCCTTACCCAACTTTTCGATTCGGAGTCAAATGCGTTTACCACTATGCCACGAATCTCTTCATTAAAAAGGGAAGGTTTTTAAATTTGGTTTTAGTAATATCTAATTTTAGTAACAGGCATATTGTTACAGTGACCTTTCATGGCGCACGCTAACACATCATAATCTGCCAGATTTGGGACAGGTAAAATCACGACAAAGCACTTTGTAGATCACCATTAAAATGGAGTAATTATTTTAGCTTTGTTTAATATTTAAAAGTCCGTAGTTAATTGGCAGCCATAACTGGCAAACAGCTAGTTAAAATTGTAGTTATAAGTTCAATGTATTATGCTCTGTGATGTGTCAAATGTTAACTTATAGTTTTAATTTCAATCGACATGTTCTGTGATTCGATATATGAAGTAAATGAAACGGAACTTTCTGGCGGATTTCGTATTGAAAGAATCGGAAGCATTCAACGTAAATGCTCTATGCATATAAATTATAAATTTAATTTACACTTTGCGAATAATACCGAATCCTTGAAATTCCACTAATTTATCAGGCTTCAAACACGACGTTTAATATTTGATCAAATCTTGTTGTTTAAATTTGTAAATTACCCGACAGACCGATTATTTTATTTGCCCTCATGCACGACCAATCTTAGGATAAATTCTCCATTTGCCCGTATTTGTGCGCAATATAACGCACAATTTCACAATATCGACATTCTTCACAATACCCTTTCAAACTTACCCTTATCGAACCGAAGTAATACGTACGACCACAAATTGATGCACGAGTATAAAATGTATCGAGAACATTTCCTGTCCCGATCCTATCTTCCTCTTCCTCTCCCCCCTTCCTTCTTATTTTGTTTTTTCTTTCCCGTGTTATCTTCATAATTAAAACACCCGTATATAACCACTGTTATCACAAAAAAGTTTATTGGCTTACCCTTTGTTAAATTTCCTTTGTATATATATTTGTATTAAAAACAGTTTGTTTCTTACAAATAAATAAATAAAATAATCACTGGGAATCCGCCAAATCAATATTTTCCTTGTGATTTTACGATCTGAACATTTTATTCAACATGTTATGGTGTTGTAATTTTATCATTATCATGTAATGCAAAAGAACTACATGTGGGAAAATCACCATTTCGATTTATAAATTAAGAAATGTCCTTGAATTTTTTCACCAACTTTGTTGTGCAATAAGACCACATCTGCTGCTTATCTAATTTTACTGTTATTTTTATACACATTTCTTTGTCAAAACGACGCATTTGCTAAACCAGCACTTTCGAAAGGTATTTTTCATTAAAAAAAGATAACACACTATTTTATACTGAATATTATATTTTTAGACAAAACGCTGTATATTGCAGTTGTTTGATTGTTGACAATATTTTAAAGTTCGTCAAAACTTCAGACATCGTTTTCTCAAAAATAAACGCAGATACGTTTCTTTAGAATTACATGAGGGATATATGAGTTTTTTTTTAATAATCAGAACATCAATATTGTAGCGTTTGTTGGTAGAATGCCCATTATGTAAAAAAAAGTGTGGTCTATATCTATAAGAAGAAAAAAAAAGTATTTCACAAAGGACTTTTATCTTTCAGGAATTAATTTTGCTCTATACGTGGTTAACACAGAACTGTACTAATATATATGTGTTATATTTGTATTCCAGTGTTAAATATATGTTTAGGCTTCAAACAACGTGTAGATCTCTAAGCCTAAGCGAATGAAATAATTTGTGACATTATTAAAGTTGATGTGGATTAGTAAACTAACTAATAATTAAAGCTAACAATACAATCACGGTAAAAAGTTTTAATTTGATAGGTAATAAATTACGCAAGGAAGAAAGTCCGAGCCCCGGACAAATTATATTTAAACAAATAATTTGAATATTAAGGAAAAATATGTTTTTTTTTATGAATTTTACATATCGTCGGTTTGTAGGTAGAGTGAAAAAATCACAACTTTCTAGATAAATATTAAACGTCGTGTTTGAACGACGTTTAATATTTGATCAAATCTTGTTGTTTAAATTTGTAAATTACCCGACAGACCGATTATTTTATTTGCCCTCATGCGCGACCAATCTTAGGATAAATTCTCCATTTGCCCGTATTTGTGCGCAATATAACGCACAATTTCACAATATCGACATTCTTCACAATACCCTTTCAAACTTACCCTTATCGAACCGAAGTAATACGTACGACCACAAATTGATGCACGAGTATAAAATGTATCGAGAACATTTCCTGTCCCGATCCTATCTTCCTCTTCCTCTCCCCCCTTCCTTCTTATTTTGTTTTTTCTTTCCCGTGTTATCTTCATAATTAAAACACCCGTATATAACCACTGTTATCACAAAAAAGTTTATTGGCTTACCCTTTGTTAAATTTCCTTTGTATATATATTTGTATTAAAAACAGTTTGTTTCTTACAAATAAATAAATAAAATAATCACTGGGAATCCGCCAAATCAATATTTTCCTTGTGATTTTACGATCTGAACATTTTATTCAACATGTTATGGTGTTGTAATTTTATCATTATCATGTAATGCAAAAGAACTACATGTGGGAAAATCACCATTTCGATTTATAAATTAAGAAATGTCCTTGAATTTTTTCACCAACTTTGTTGTGCAATAAGACCACATCTGCTGCTTATCTAATTTTACTGTTATTTTTATACACATTTCTTTGTCAAAACGACGCATTTGCTAAACCAGCACTTTCGAAAGGTATTTTTCATTAAAAAAAGATAACACACTATTTTATACTGAATATTATATTTTTAGACAAAACGCTGTATATTGCAGTTGTTTGATTGTTGACAATATTTTAAAGTTCGTCAAAACTTCAGACATCGTTTTCTCAAAAATAAACGCAGATACGTTTCTTTAGAATTACATGAGGGATATATGAGTTTTTTTTTAATAATCAGAACATCAATATTGTAGCGTTTGTTGGTAGAATGCCCATTATGTAAAAAAAAGTGTGGTCTATATCTATAAGAAGAAAAAAAAAGTATTTCACAAAGGACTTTTATCTTTCAGGAATTAATTTTGCTCTATACGTGGTTAACACAGAACTGTACTAATATATATGTGTTATATTTGTATTCCAGTGTTAAATATATGTTTAGGCTTCAAACAACGTGTAGATCTCTAAGCCTAAGCGAATGAAATAATTTGTGACATTATTAAAGTTGATGTGGATTAGTAAACTAACTAATAATTAAAGCTAACAATACAATCACGGTAAAAAGTTTTAATTTGATAGGTAATAAATTACGCAAGGAAGAAAGTCCGAGCCCCGGACAAATTATATTTAAACAAATAATTTGAATATTTAGGAAAAATATGTTTTTTTTTATGAATTTTACATATCGTCGGTTTGTAGGTAGAGTGAAAAAATCACAACTTTCTAGATATCTGAAAAATCTACTCTCAAAGCAATAACCTTTTTTCTAGCAGGGTAACACCATTATGTACCATTCCTACTTCCCGCTAGAGGGCAGTAGTGTCATTTTTTTATGTGAATACCTGCTCCCAACCGTCTGGAGCCAGTGAAAGTATGGCATCCCCAATTGGGGAATGTTTTGAAGCTTATGGTAGTGGGGAGGGGAAGGAGAAGGGGATGATGAAGGTGGGGAAATACCTGACTATTCAGATCTGGTTCACCAAACACGGCTAAAAGCCATTTCAAGCAACGTTTCAATTCTGAATGGTGGTCTTTCACCGGGGCGATACTGAGAGCATCTTCCACTCTGGAACGTGCACAAATTTACCATATATTATTTTTAATTTCTCCTTATGAAACAACACAAATTAATTAAATAAAATTTACTTGCGCACTATTCTTATTTGGAGAAAATCTCCATTTTTTCTGTAAGAATGACGCATCAGTAGTTGATACGGAACCGCGGAAGTGGATGCACGCCGATTTTCAATGAGCACGTCATATTTCCCGTTGCTGCCATAAACGTTTTTTGCTAGAGTAATGTAACAATTTGACTTATATCAATATTCGTTATCGAAAACGTTTACCGAGAATAATGTCATAAGTCGAAACAGGGATGTTTTAAACCCTTTACAATAGCGAGAAATACAAAAAAATAATATTAGAATTCCAAGCTACATTCGCTAAAGTTTGAAAAGAAAATCTGCTTCAACCGAGTAATAATCATTTTTCACAAAAAAGCATTTAAAATAGATTTCCCGAGAAATCAGCTTTTTGAGTTGTCTCTCTTCTTACAATCTGACGATATATTGTAAGAAAAATTGAAATACAATTAGGATTGCAGGTTTTTTAGAACAATACCCATGTACAACGCAAGTACGACACTAGTTTTGATCATTATTGAATCTTTTGGCGTATGTTAGATACGCGTACGTACGAAAAAAAAGATATTGAACAAATTTGACAAAAATGAATAAAAATAACTATAGGCTAATTGCCGTGGCGGGCGAGCCTTAATTGTTTGCAGAAATCTAGAATAGGCCAGCAATACTCAGTGCCATTGTGTCATATATGTGTATTTACCAGACATTACTGTGTCCGGGACTATCCGGAGTCCGAAGACGGTAAATTGGTACAAATGCTTTTTTGCTTGCATGAAATTACCGAATCCCCATATCTTTGATTACCAGATAATTATAGTTTGTCTCATATAACCCGATGCCCGGAGCTAGACGTATCAGCCCTGTGCATTTTAACTTAATATGTGATTAATTATTTTGTATTTAATTCTTAGAACTCCATTTTTTTAAATTTAATGTTAATCAAATTTAACAATGTTATTATTAAGTTCTGCAAGTATTTTAGTTTTTTTTATTGTTGTGAACTTGGGTGGGGGTAAATAGAATCATAAATAAGTCGTCTCAACGTGTCCTAACCACAGTTTGAAAATGGCCTTGAACGCCGAAATACCACAATAATAATATATAAAATGCTCCCAGAACTTAATAATAACATTTTAAAATTTGTGTTTCATTAAATTTAAAAAAAAATAATCATAACTGATCTCACTGGACGATAACTGATAATTATAACTGATCTTAGTCTAATCAATTAATACTGGTTAATAGCCGAGTCGTTTAAAACGTCGGGTTTTCTCCCAGGCACCGCGGGTTCAAGATAGGACGAATCAAAATATTGTTAGGTTAATTAATAATTGGAAACTTGTCCGGTACTACCCGTGTCCGGAGCTAGACGCCTCACCCCTTTACATTTTCAATTAAAATATTGTTAGGTTAATTTATAATTTCGAAATGTTAACTTGTCCGGGACTACCTGATATCCGGAGTTTGACATGTCACCCCTTTACATTTTAGCTTAAACAACAGGCTGATCTAGTTTTCTGACTTTAATCAATTGGTACAAAAGATTAAAAAAAACATCTCTTGCATGAATTTACCGATGGGACAATTCACGCCAACACGTTGCGTAATAATTATTAAACCGTGCTTCTCTCTGTTTTATATTTGCAGTGCGACAGGAGGGGCCGACAGCCGTCCGATTTCCCCGTCCGGCACGCCCACGGACGAGAATGCCGGACAGATCGGAAACGGTAAGCATCCGGCCACTGGGGATAAACCTTCATTCATTTAGTATTTATTTTATGATTAATAAATAAGATTTTTTTGCCCTTTTTTTGGTGAGTGGAATCATTATCTTTTCCTTTGTTCTTGGTTTTATTGATTTACACGCCTTTATTAGATTAGATTATGATGTGTTACGGATGTCGGAAACTCATCATTTCAAAAGTATTTTGTCTCTTCATGTTGATTTTATGGGTTCTTTCGTAATCTTCTAACTAGCGGGGGTTTATAGCAATACCCCTCATGTTTTATACCTAACTGGTACTGCGGCTCTTTGGCCTTATTACTATCGCCATCTGATGGTTTTATCGACTTGATTGCATTTATTTTACATTACATGAATTTTTAGGGAAAAAAATCCTAAGCAAGGAAAAAGTGATGGACAAATATTTAATTCTGATCTATTGTTACAATCATGCTACTCGTATACACTCCAAGTACCGTGGCGCCGACACTAGCGTTCATTTCACTCGGACAAGTAATAAGAATAATGCACTAAATCTCACTGGCACTCACCAGACCTTATATATAATTATATTTCGCATTCAAGCCTGTGTTATTTCGAAGTAAGAAAAAAGGAAAAACGAATTCCACGTCAATTCGTTCTTCGGCAATTTCTAAGAAGTGAAAACAAACTTCCATTTAAACAAACTTTGGCATCCCAAAATCCCTTCTCAAGACTCTTCGACACTCGAACACACTCCTAAACCAAAATCGCTTTTCAACTGTCGAACACACGCCAAAGCCATAAGCCCTTCTCAAGGCGTTCACACTACACACTTCCAAACGAGGTCTCCGAAGAGGAAGCCGGTGCCCGTCACCACAGTTTGGGCGTGATACTCCTAGTACTTTACATGTCCATATTTTTGTTGCAATATATGCTTTTCTGGCCAGAGTTGCTGTGCAATATTTCAAATAAGATATTGTTTATGGTCTTCAAGTTTAATTTGTAGAACTCCATTTTTATTCAAATAATTTTAATAATACCTATTATTATTTAGTTAAAATGGTGTAGTTATAAAAAAGTTCTGCTAAAAGGTAATTATTATTACGTGTGACAGCTATTTCCCTCGTCGAAGGCATTATCAAACTGTTGCGAAGCCACTTACAGACGATCTGTTTATATTATTTTTATGTAGGTACTTATAATATTTTCACTTTTATTATCAATGTCCTTATTCATTTCCGAGTAAATTGACGGTTATTTTAATAGTTTTAATATTTAAAGTTTTCACCCCTAAGGGTTATATTGTTTAAATTTGACTAAAGGTTATATAATTGGCTTTTTCGTTATAAGTACCTACCTATATAGAAATAATATAAATGAATCGTCTGTAAGTGGCTTTTCATCACAGTAAAATATAACTAAACTGTTTTTTAAACTAAATAATAATAATAATTTTTATAAGCAATAATTATTAGCCTGAAACACTCATCCAAATTGAAAAAAAAACCTTTCCGAGCAAATATAAATGTCGCCGACAGGACTCGAACTTGCACCCTTCTGATGTCCGGTCAGATGCTCTACCGTTGAGCTACGTCGGCTTATCGCAAACCCGCCAAGTTAATCAATATATACTAGTGTTTCATTCAATAATTACTGTTTTTATTATATTTTCACCTGTAAACAACCAACTTTATTAGTATGAGAAAGGCTTGTAACGGCTAAATAAATAATAATACTATATTATTATTATATTATTATTTATAATAACTACAATAGTAATAATAGTTTGATAATAATTATAAATAATAATACATTAATAAGAATACATTTTTTTACACCACTTTTTTAATATATAAATATCAACATGTTTCGAAAGCAAAGCTTTTTTTATCTGGATAAACGGTATACTAAAAATAATGACAAGTATAGACAAATGATATACAAAGAAAATAATAATGTAATAATAGACAAATTACAAACATAAACAAAAATCAACGATAAATTGATGAAAATAGAAATTTAAAACAAATGGGGATCTATAAATTATTTTGTAATGATTGCAACCTTTTTTTTATATAATTGACTTCAAGAAATTTTAATACTTAAAGTTAAAGTTTATCATTTGTCTATACTTAGTGTACTGTTTATCCTGATGATTATGCTTTGCTTTCGAAACATGTTGATATTTATATATTAACAAAAGCGGTGTAAACAATGTTATTCTTATTAATTTATTGATAATGACGCCACAAAGTGACTACAAATCTATTGAAGAGATGAAATAATAGTAGTTATTATTAAAATAAAAAAAAAACACTTAATTCAGGTATTGTTATCTTCATTCCCGATCTTAAACATCTGTAAATTTTTACAAATATGAGATTCTGTTTCATAATAAACGTTGAAGATTCCTGGCAGTAAACTGTGTTTTTAGACATCGGGAACCTATTTATCACATTAAATTTTATAAAATAAAACAATAACTTTGTTTTACATCACTTTTATTTATACTTTAGTCGACCGGGTTTCGCTACTACCGTAGCTTCTTCAGGGCAGTATACAACTAAACTATGAACTAAGATGCACATGTGTTATGGAATGATACAAACAGGCTAGTGAAGGGCCAAGGGTGGGAGATCAGCAGGTACCTGCTGATCGGGAAGGGAATGTACTTTGTTTATTGGGAATAATTTAAAGATTGAACTTTTATTTAAATTTATTTGATTATTTATTAGTCTACTATTAGTGTTTTTTGCTTTCCTTATTTCTAATGCTTCTAGGTTATCTAATCGAATGCCGGTTACATTTTTATGCAGTAAACTAGTGCCTGTATTTTTATCGAATGTGTGGTCTGTTTCTAAGAGATGGTTAGCAAATTCGGAGAAACCATTATTATTTAGACATCTTAAGTGTTCTTTTACACGGATCTTAACATTACGCGACGTTTTGCCTACATAGAACGCCGGGCAATCATTACATTGAAGTGAATAAATGCCTGAGTGGCCTAAACTGTCTTCTTTATCTTTTCCGTTAATTAAAAATTTACCTAAACTATTATCTGTGTAAAATGCTGGTTTAATCTCTGACGGAAGGTTTTTAATGCTTTGTTGGGAAAAGTTATTGATATATAAGATTCTACGCCATTGATACGGTTGATTATTATTATTTGTTATATTATTATTAGGGGGGGTACTGTCGAATAAAAACTTATTTGACGACATTTTTTTAGTTTTTTATTTAGTATGTTAATGACTAAGTTTTCATGATAACCGTTATTTATTGAAATTTGTTTAATTATGGATAGTTCTAGTGAAAAATTAGCATTTGATAACGGGACCGTAACTAACCGGTGAATCATCGAGTGGAAAGCGGAATGTTTGTGGGAGGTTGGATGATTTGATTTGCAGGTACCTGCTGATCTCCCACCCTTGGCCCTTCACTAGCCTGTTTGTATCATTCCATAACACATGTGCATTAAGGTGGTCCAGGCCTATATAGTAAAAAAAAAATAATCAAATGTAGGTGTAGCCTTACCCTTGATTTGTTACACCTACCATTCCTATGATGTGTTAAAAATTTCAGCCCCTTATCTTATATACAAGGGGGTGCTCATCGAATTATAAGTTTTTAACAAAATTTCAGGATTTTAAATAAAACACGTAATTTAAGGTTTATTAATATTACAAGTATTTTAATCAAATAAGTATACAAATTATTTAAATATGAATAAAATTTTGTAACAAAGTAATACTTAATATAATATTAGTCGCAATCTTTCAAAACTATGTTTGTTAACTCCTTTTTGGATGTTTCAGTGGAAACGATTTTTCTGTTTTGTTTAACGATGTGAAGTAAAAATTGCTTTTCTTCCTCAGTCTTAGTGAGTAACGTGTTGTAATCTTCAAACAGTTTAACTCCTCTCTCCGCTGTATCATTAACAACACGCAAATTTGTGACGCAGCTTTTGCCTTGAAGGTAATCAACATTGTTATTCCAAGTCTCAGGAGGTAATTGCAAGAAAGAGTCCTTGATTTCAGCCATTTCTCTCAATTCTTCAGATCTTTGTTTCCGTTTTAGAGAGCGTTCTTTGACCTTTTCTAGTTTCTTGTCGATTGAGGTCATTATCATCTTACGTTCTCTTCTTTGATCGATGAGAAACGCTCTGTCTTCCGCAATTTTGATCAAATTCAAAGCGCTTCCATGGGCAATATCAAAAATTTTGTCTAGTTCTTTTGTAAACAAATACTCTCTTTTTCTTTGTGCTTCAGAATTTCCTCCTCGATTTTTCTTCAATAGCAACCAGTTCTTATGAAACTTAATCAGTTTTTCAATGCAATGATTTTGTTGTCCGGTCGGAATACTAGATTTACTCCATACTTTTATAAGTTCTGGAATAAGTATATGCGCGGAGTCTTTCACATTTTTTGATTCATTTAATATGTGGTGAAAACGGAGTAAAACTTGCCGAAGAGTAGGAAGTTAATTAAACCTCATCAATGGCTCAATATCTCGAACCCCAAGTAGAAAAACTTTGGCTCTTTTTCGAGTAGATGAACACATTTTATCACACTGATTCACTTCACAGTCTACGAAATAAGTGTTTAAATTTGTCTATAAAACTCTTCAGTACTTTATTTTAATATTTATTTAACAGTTTAGCACACTGCCATATTCAGACTGATAATAATTATTCATAACTCATTGTTTATATACACAAATATAGGGTAGGGGAAGAGGGGTGGTCTACAAGGATTTTATTCGAATATATGGGTTTTCTTACAATTGTTACTAAGTGGTTTTTGGCTGTCTAATTTCTAATTATTTTGGTTTTTTTCCAGTAGGCTTAATTACCTCGGACTTGTGGCCTTACTTCAATAATGTTTGGGAAAAACCTTAAAAGTAATATGCATTATTAATGACCTGGAATAATTATATCACCATAAATATAATAACAATTTGACAACACTAAAAATTATGTCATTAATAATGCATGATACTTGTAAGGTTTTTCCCAAACAATATTGAAGTAAAGCTACAAGCCCGTGGTAATTATGCCTACTGGAAAAAACCAAAATAATTAGAAATTAGACAGCCAAAAACCACTTAGTAACAATTGTAAGAAAACCCACATATTCGAATAAAATCCTTGTAGACCACCCCTCTTACCCTCCCCCATATTTGTGTATACAAGCCTGAAGATGGTCTTGACAGGCTGAACCTGTTACAGTCAAATAAAATTAAGTGGAAAAAAGTTTTATATTAGTTTTATTATAATATATTAAAAAGTACAAATTAAGCATTTTACACAAAAATTTCAAAAACAACACTCGATTGAGCACCCCTTTTTACTTGAGCCATCTCGCTGAAATTTTACTATGTTATTACTATGAATACATGTAACAAATTCACGGAGCGGTCAGATGAAAAATAATAAAAAAAAAATTTTGGACCACCCTAATGTGCATCTTAGTTCATAGTTTAGTTGTATACTGCCCTGAAGAAGCTACGGTAGTAGCGAAACCCGGTCGGCTAAAGTATAAATAAAAGTGATGTAAAACAAAGTTATTGTTTTATTTTATAAATTATAATGTCACATCACCAAGTTACCGCTTCATATGAAAAAAAAAAATATATATATATATATATATCTATTTATCACAGTTTGATTTAAGAGAATGATAAATTTCTTCCTTTACTGACCTAGATAGAAGATTATCCCTTTTGCCTTCTTTTACTAAAGGAATAAACTTATTAAGGCCGAAGTATTTTACGACGTTATGGTTTTTCTCTACCTGTTCATTTTGTAGGACTCTTTACTTTGTAAAGTCTTAAAATCTAATAATAAAATATTGTTTTGCCGGTTGAAATATCCCCGGGCGTTGAAACTATTCAATTTTATCGAGTTTTTGAACATTTTAGAATATTTTACACCCATAACTCTCCAGTGGGTACTGAGTACTGATGCCACTAAAAGGGTTTAGTAATTTTTCATCTCTTAAGTGTTATTCTTTAGTTTTTATTATAGTTCTCTGCTTGACTATTAAAGTCAAGTATATTGCTCTTAACTCTTTACAAAGAACAGATGATAATTATTATGGACGTAATTTCACAGTTATTACCTTCCATTCCTGTTTCATACAAAACTTAATTTTGGATTTAGGCCAAAATACTCAACTAAACGTAATGATATTTTTTTCATCAAAAAGTATAGTAAATATCTAGTACGGATTAGAAGTAATTCATTTATTTTTGTTTTACATTATGAAATATAGGTCATTAAAGGAATTATTTTTTCGCGATTTTAGAGGCACCTTTAACAATTATTTGGGGGCTAACGGTGGTGTAAAAAATGTTTTAGCCCCTTTCCTTTGAAAATATAATGAAATGTAAAATATAAAATTTAAAAAAAAAACCATTATGGTGCACTTTAAATTAAATTAAAAAGACTGATTTACTTTGGAACACAAATTCCCGTACATAATTTAAAATATCGAAACGAAAAACGTTTTTTTTTTAAATGTTTTGGTTCTGTATTTTTATTTACGTAATCATATTTACATAGCAAATTAGATCATTTAAAAAAAATACCGTGAACCCGCAAATAATTTTCTAAGTTGTCTCTAAATTTTTTTTTTTTAAAGGAATAGAATACTTATTTATTAAATTATGAGAGATTTTCTTATTTTTACACTTCTTTTGTCTTTACCTATCACAATTCGTATCATTCTTTTATTTTATTTATATATGCTTTAATGAGGATATATAAATAATAAAAAAGCCGTATTAGCCCATTCCTCTTGGAATGCTATGGTTTATACATGTCTGGAAACTTCAGCCGTAGTGGTCGCCACGACTTGTTCAAGTTGCCGCACGGCAGAACAGATGTTCTAGCATAGCAATGTATGACAAGTATAATGCCATAATTTTTTCACTTATTAATCTTGAAATAACATTAAAACTTTTTGTATACTTAACTTACCAAATGTTGAGAATGTAAAAATAAAAAATCTGTCGTACAGTATGTATATAATATTTTGTTTTCCGTTCAGTAACACACAAGGCAGTGGCTGGGGCCAAGTCCATCGGGAACTTCCTGTACTCCGCTGTTAACAAGGCCGGGGCCAAAGTCAGCGAAGCGGGCGCCAAGATCAAGAAGACCGTCGAAGAAAATGTAAGTCACTGTTTATTTACTTTTAAATCTTGGGTTTTTTTATACTGGATTTTATTTCGTGCTAGCAGCGGGCAAACTTCCGAGATACTGGAATAGATATCTAGACGTAAAATAAAAACAAAATGTTAATTTTTCATCAAAATAAAATTTAAAAAAGTAAATACTGGTGTACATACTGAGAAGGAGAAAGTTCTAGAAGCTTTGAGAAATGAGTGGCGGAGTGTGGCGGTGAGTCTAGAAGGTTCTGGAAAGTTGTAAAAGGTTCGATAATCTTAATTTTAATCAATATATATTATTAAAAAAAAGTATTCGAGAGCATTCCACAACATTCCAGAACATCCCGGAACATTCTGGAATGTTGTGGAATGTTTGGGAATAGGGAATCAGGAACATCATTGTGGAACATTCCAGAACACTCTCGAATGTTGTCCTGAGCGAAGCCGGGTACCCCAGCTATTTATTAATAAATTAATTTAAAAATATACTTGGTATTCACCACTTTATAAATATACAGTGAGATCAATATTGGTTATTTACCCATCACAAGTCCTGATAACCAAGGATGAACTTTCCCCTTTGAAGGTTTTAGAGCCTCCGGCCTTCTTTAATACGAGTAAAGATAAATCAGATGCTTTTTTCGTGGGTTTTTCTTTCATCACAATATAGGCAGATAACATTCCCCGACAACAAATAGTATTTTTTCCACCCAACTTAATTTTCAACCGAATTCGTAACTCGTCTGCCCTACATCGCCTTTACAAAATACTGGTTTTCAACAGTAACTATTATTTTGACATTTCTAAACTGTACTACAGTTCTTGATTTATTAGTTTTTTTTTTTTTACTTCTTTAGTTAAAGTTGCCAGTTTGTTCTTCTGTGAGTAAAGTACCCTTGAAGTAATGTTGTACAAAAACGCTGCTGAACGAATCGACACGCCCTACGTAAAGTGGGAACTCTATTTGTAAAACAGTTACTTTACAGGAGCCAACTTTGAAGTAGTTTTCACAGTTTTGTCATAAATTATACGGATAAATTGGTATTTCTGTAACAACCATTTTGTGTTGTAAATTGTAAATTGTAAATTTCAATATCTGAATATTTGTTACAAAACTACGAATAAAAGAAGTTGAATCGGCAAAGATTTAAGGGGAGAGGGACCTCGGAGAGCAATTATTTATTAATTCTAAATAAAAATAGAAAAATATTTATTTCATGTTTTAAAAATTTGCGTTATCAAAATCAATAAAAAATGTGGCCTTCTGACCGTTCTACGTATCTTTTACGAAGTATTAAAAATATTACTATAATTTTAAAAAGAGGAGTAAAATAACTACAATTAATAATAATAATAATAATTGGACCATTTCTATAGCGCCGCTTTTGTGAGAAATCACCTCAGGGGCGCTGTACAAATATTACTTCCTATTCTCCCGGTACGTTTTTTTTATCAAAGTTTTGTAGTACGCAATTAAAAAAAAATAGTTAGTGTTTATGAAAAAATGAAACTACACCATATTCTTTTTAAAGAAAAACCTTCAAAGTGTTTTTTGAGGATATTCAACATTTATAAATATTTTGTAAAACATACGTAGGACGGTTAGAAAAATAACATATTTCTGATTTGATTTTGATAAATGTAAATTTAGGAATCTTAAATTTTAAAAATATGTAATATACATTTTTTTCGCTCAAATTTAAGATCCGAAAGTCAGACCTTCGACAAAATAAAACACGTTAAAATAATAGATTAGGTTAGGTTTGTTCTTCACCTTTCTTCAATGTTCCATTTTGTCATGGAACCAAATCCTTCAATATTTCGCATAACTTACCAGTAATCCTGTATATTATAAAGAAATTATCCTGAAATTTTCCGCTCCGTAAGGGTTCTTTAGTCTTTAGTTGTCCAAGTTTGCTTTACCATCATCATCTATGTTCTTCGGCCTACCCTCTATAAAAACCACCTCAAGCCAGGCCTTGACACTGAATCAAATAGGCCATTTACTTTATTTTATTTATTTATTCAACTTAAAATACAACATTTACATGCATTCTAATATTGATATCTGTTCTAATATTAACTTCTATAAGATACTTTTATTTTTTTAATTTATTAAAATAATTTAAAGTGTTTTATTATTATTATAAAGTAGGATGATCTTATATAAATAAGATGCCGATTTGATTCATTGTCCTGGCCTGGCTTGAGCTGGTTTTGCCTACCCCCCCGCCCTTATGTCCGTTTCGCATTTACCAATGTCTTTGTCAGAGACTTTTATGTGCCAATTATTGCGTTGGAGACTTACAGCGGAAGTTTCTCCTCGTTTTCGGGAATTTCTCGAGAACTTGTGGAGTTTCTCGAGAAAACAGGCCAAGTTATTCTAATTATACTCATTAGAATTTTTATTTCATCGCCCTTTGAAGAAGTGTGTCGACTTGACAACCTTGATAAAATAATAAATCAAATCAACAATAAGTATAGGGTGTTTTTTGAGAGGTATACCAACACAAAATGAAAAAAAAAACGCATTAAAATAATGTTAATTTCTATGATATTGGCTTTATTTAATACATAATTTTGTGCCATTATTGTTTAAATATGATTTCGGGCATATGAGTGCCACGGCTAGCTCGAATGAAGCGCAATCGTGAAGTTCAATTTTCGACAACTTTATCGAGCAACTGGGGCCGTATATCGGCAATAACACGTCGAATGTTGACTTCCAAATGGTCCAACGTCTCTGGTTTATCAGCATAGACTAGTGACTTCACATACCCCCAAAACCTACTGACTACAAATCAACTGTCAACTGTCAAATTGACAGTCTAGAAAAACCAAAACTCTAAAAAAAAAACACCCTGTAGTTTTGTAATTTGCTGACTTAATACTACCGTTATTGGGTATTTATAGAAGTTGTGTTATTTATTTTAGGTAAGCTAAAAAACAACTTTATACGAATGATTGTTATTATACGAGGTGTGTTCAAAAGAAAAGGTGAATTTTGAACTTTCTGTGTCCATTCGATTATCGATTTTTTTTTCTTATGTTGGTACACATATGTTTATCATATGTTAGCATTATCAGCCATTTTGGATTAGTGGTTTGTTTTTGACAACTGGAAAGGTTATTCACGTTTTTGTGTGTTTTTCGATTTTTTACTTTTGAAAAAAAATGGATCAAAGAATATGTATTAAATTTTGCGCTAAAAATGGAATAAAATGCTCCAACGCATTAAACGTTTATAAGTGGTACAAGTGCTTTACAGAAGGCCGAGAAGATGTTAATGACGATGAGCGTCCTGGAGTTGCAACCACGTCAACAAACGAAGAATACATCGAAACAGTGAAGAAGATGCTTTTGGAAAATCGTCGAATCTCTATTAGGGAAGTTGCAGAGGATGTTGGCATATCAATTGTCTCATGCCATGCAATTTTCTCGGATGTTTTGGGCATGAAACGTGTGGCAGCGAAGTTTGTTCCGAGATTGCTAAATTTTGAGGAAAAGCAACGTCGCATTAGTATCGCTCAGGAGTTGTTGAATGACGTCAACGACGATCCAGATTTGCTCAAAAGGGTCATAACTGGTGATGAAACGTGGGTATATATATATATATCTTTATGACGTCGAAACCAAGGCCCAATCATCGAAGACCGAAAAAAGCACGCCAAGTTCAATCAAATGTGAATGTTTTGCTCACTGTTTTCTTCGATTACAATGGCGTGGTGCATCATGAGTTCTCGCCAACAGGTCGTACGGTTAATAAGGAATACTACAAGGAAGTTATGCAACGTTTGCGTGGAGCAATACGGCTCAAACGATCGGAATTGTGGAAAAACAAATCATGGATTTTGCATCACGATAATGCACCAGCTCACATCAATGCTTGTTCGTGATTATTTGGCCAAAAACAACACCGTAATCATGCCTCAACCACCGTATTCACCAGATTTGGCTCCCTGCGACTTTTACCTATTCCCGAAACTGAAGAGACCAATGAAAGGAAAGCATTTTGCCACAATTGATGAGATAAAGTCAGAATCGAAGAACGAGCTGATGGCCATACCGAAAAGCGCATTCCAGAAGTGCTTCGAGGATTGGAAGAAGCGCTGGCATAAGTGCATAACGAGTATAACTGAGGGGGATTACTTTGAAGGGGAGAAAATGGATATTGATGAATAAATAAATACTTTTCGAAAAAAATCGAAATTCACCTTTTCTTTTGAACACACCTCGTATAATTAACTTCTTATAATATTTCTATATTATGGTATGTCCTGCCAACAGAATATTTCTTCAATAAATTAATAAGAATTGCTTTTTTTCATAAGAAGCAATCACTTTATGATTTGACGTTAAATAAAACAAACACATTGTTATAAACCACGAATATATATTTTTATTTTTCGCCAACCGGTTTCGCTTAGCTCAAGCTTCGTCAGGGCAAATATGACGAAGCTTGAGCGAAGCGAAACCGTTTGGCGAAAAATAAAATATATTCGTGGTTTATAACAATGTGTTTGTTTTATTTAATAAGAATTACTTTGTTTAAACCACTGTTTGTAATATATAAATATCTACATGTTTCTGAAGCAAAGCTCACCTTATCAGGATAAACAATATATTATATATTATTTATTAATTATTCGTGTATTATTTGTACACCGTTTATCCCGATGAGGGGAGCTTTGCTTCTGAAACATGTAGATATTTACATATTAAAAACAGTGGTTGCAAAGTAATTGTTATTAATTTATTAATGACGCCATAAAGTGATAACGCGTCTGAAGAAAATATTAAATTTCTTTAATTTAGCACATTTAAGTAATAAGCTACTGTTTTTTTAATGAGAATACCGCACAAGTCTCTCAACTACTCCCAACCGTCTGGAGCATCCATGGCATGTCGTGAGGCTGAAGGAAATGAGGAGGGGAAGGAGATGGGGAAGAGGTGTGGGAGTACATAGCTATTCAAATATGGTCACCAAACACGGCTAAAGCTATTTCCAGAGTGGAAGATACTCTCAGTATCGCCCTGGTGAAAGACCACCATTCAGAATTGAAACGTTGCTTGAAATTGCGTTTCGCCGTGTTTGGTGACCAGATCTGAATAGCCAAGTATTTCCCCACCTTCCTCTTCCCCTTATCCTTCCCTTCCCCTATACCTTCAACCTCACAACATTCCCCAATTGGGGATGCCATAGTATCACTGCCTCCAGACGGTTGGGAGCAGTTGGGACTCTTGTACGGTATTCATATAAAAAAAGAGATTCTGAATGAAAGTTTTTCACCAGGTCGATACCGAGAGTATATTTCACTCCATCCAAAGACGGCCACAGTGTTAGTTTCATATAACTATTATGTATATGTAATGATATATTTTACGATCCACTTTACCATCATGTGGATTATTTTTATTATTGCATTTTCGCTAACCTTTGCCATTCGGCGCAATTTTCATTTTTCAACATGATAATGGTGAGGTACTGTAACTTCCCCGGGGAAAATATAAAGTTTTCTTTTGAGATAAAAAGGCATTCATCCTTTCGCCTGGCGGAAAAACAGTAAGAATTATTAGCGCGTATTTATCATTTCTATTATCTTCTGAAGAAAACGTTTTACTGTTATTATCAACAACGTATTTTTATATTATAAAAGTTTTCAAATTGATGATATTTACTGAAAATATTTAAAAAAAAAGTTATATTTATAAAATTTTATAATCTAGTACCTAAGTAAGCGTTGTATTATAGATACTTTTATTATCTACTGGCTTGATGTGTACCCGGTCTTACTCGGGATTTAATTTTTTTTATTTATTAAAGTTATGAAGTTGTGAATTCTTGCTTCTCGTTTGTGTGCCATAATTGATTTGACAGCGAAAGTTGTGCCTTGTGACGACTATTACTATCTCTAAGCAAAGAAATATTCATTTGAAAATTTCGTTTCATTCCAAAGCTTTATTTTTTCAAAATGTATCTAAATAATAAAGTTCTTACGTAAGCACATACTTGTGTTTTGCATTTTGAAAATATTCCACCCAAATAAACCTTCTTTTGAATATGTAATCTGTGGCTAACTGGAGTGGTATATCTATGTGCTAACCTCAATACAACATGGCGGATTCGATGTTTTTCATACTAATTTTAAAACGTTATAGCAACAGTTTTACTTATTGGATTTCATTCAAACTACTTTGTATACCTTCCCGACACTAATAAAAACAAACTGCTATTTTCAGCGAAACCGGACAAGTAATTTTCGAGAAAATCGAGGACACACAGGCACACATTAACTTTTATATATAGATAAGAGATTAGATAGTATTCGCCGAAATCCCAGAAAATTATTGTGTTTGATTTTTGGGTATTATGCCATGTACATTATAAACGATTACACGGACGTATTAATCCACCCCTCCCACTGCGATGCAAGGCGATGAGACCCGCTGGAGAGGTCAAGGGGTCTCCTCCTTCAGCCTCTCCCGATCAGGATAGCCAACCAGTTGGTGAACAGACGCATCCTCCGTCAAGACCTGAACAAACCCCACCCCATAAAGCCGGGCACCCCTGCTAATTCACCAAACGTAGCGAGCCATTTGAGGTGACCTATGGCAGAGGTGTTGGTTATCCTATGAATGGTTCCCGGGCGACGTATACGACCCATTCCCACCTCCCAAATTTTGACCGTTGCACCAAATGTTAATTCATATCTTTATGGTTGAATTTTTTTTATTTTTTTATTTTTATTTTTTTTTATTTAATTTTACAACAGATAATTGATAATTGAATTTATTATTTCCCCAATATAAATCATATTTTGACACCCACGATTTAATATTTTCGTAATAATATTATTTTGAATTTTGGTTACCCGCACATTGACCAGATATATCAATGTACCTGAACATTTCAGAAAAACCCGATCGCACCTAACTTCACTTAGTCCAATCAAACTTAATCTTACCTAACCTAACCTAACCGAACTAAAACAAATAAACCAAACCTAGCCGAACCGAACCAAACCTATCCTAACTTAACCCAAATCGTGAGGTTATCATAAGCTATAGTATACAATTATGGAATGCCTGAAAAGTTCACGTAGGCTAGCGTTTTGCCCGTTGCACCCAGCGAAGATGATTATATGACGCAGACGTGCTGTTTTTTTCAAAAAATAGCCACCTCTGTGATAGATTGCCCTGAATTACTTGAACGAATCCTATTAACAATGATAATAGACAAACCTGACAGAACCACACACTAAACTTACCCCAATGCAACACTAACTCAAAACAAAACACCTTTATTCAACGCGCTTCACACATTTTTAACACTTCATACAGCGAGTTCGACTTATTCAACTCAGTCCCTTATAATTTCAAACCAAAAATCAATAAATAACATTCACACAGTACATATTACTCTACACAGACTAGATCCTTTCCCTTCCCCTCCCTCCAATCATCCTAACCTCATAGGCTAACCTTGTAACTTTTCTTATATATTTTTTTTGAATAATTTAAATACTTAAGTGAAAACCTATTATTGGTTCATTTTTAAAATATATTTTCCATATCTAATTATTGCTGTAAACTGTTGGTTTTCCAAATAAAGTAAAATAAAATATTACATTATTATTATGCCTTTATGCTTACAAATTGATATTTGAATTTATCATTCTGTAATTTTAAATAATAAATTATTAGGTAGGTACCTATGATTTGATATTTTGTTTTTATCTTGCTTTAATAATAGTAAATATTAATTCATAATATTGTCTTTGTACTTAAAAAATGATATTTTTATTCTTTATGAATTCATTTTTTTTTATTTTGTGTGTATTTTTTATTCCTCAATTTTTATCCTAATTTCATATTATTGTAATGTATATATAAATACATGAACGTATGTGAATGCTTTATGCTAGCAATACATCTGTGTGAAAAACAAAAAGGTAAAAATGCCTATGCACAATTTACGGATGAACGCATTAAAATATTGTGTTCAATTTCAATTATTTAATCACTTCTATTTTATAAATGGCCTGCAGAAGGAACTCATTAAATAATGTATTAATATTACTGAGTACGGTAATCCTTAATCGTTTGCTAATATTAATTCAAAGTCGGATGATTTGAAATAAAACGTTTTCATTTGTCTATATTTAGGATATACAGTGAGTGGGCATCATATTAGAAGCAGTGATTTTTTTTTGTAATTATCGAAATTGGATACTTTTTCAAGCAGATTCGATAATTAATTCATTAATAATGATAATAATACAAA
>JAHDVE020001447.1:0-14785 GCA_022606495.2 Halesus radiatus
ATTTTTGTCAATAGCCGTTCGGCGTTGATGGCATCTAACCGCTATTTCCAACGGCTACTTATATTTTGATACAGTACTAGTGGCAATTTACATTTGGGATGGGGAAATACGATTTCTGATTGCAGAGCTAAGGAACTTACTGCTCTTTTAAAAAAAAAAATCTGTTGTTGTTACACCTCACAAGAGCGGCCCTGTCTGTATGGTGTAAAGACAGGGGAACTGTATCACCACCCGGCTGGGCAGCGTTGTAAGGTGGGTCATGGTGGGGGTTGTAGGAACAGATTTATTAATGCGTGTCTTGTCTTATTCTTGCAGGCCTCTTGGCCCAGATTATATGAAGGAGGAAAAAGAGATGCCGGCAGCTTGGTAACACGAGCCCCCTTACACAAAAATGAGTCAGAGAATCGAGCCGTTTTCATGAAGCCAACATCAACTGTGAACGCCTTACAAGAGTCCCAAGAGCCAGTGAGACTATGGGATCGCAATTGAGGTATGTTTTGAGGGGAAGGAGGAAGGTGGAGAAGTATCTGGCTATTCAAATCTGGTCACCAAAGATGGCTAAAGCCATTTCAAGCAATGTTTCAATTCTGAATGGTGATCGTTCACCAGGGCGACACTGAGTATATCTACCACTCTGGAACTTACTGCAAATATACTATATATATATATATATATGCATTTTTTTTATGAATTATCCCTTGACCACGGGAGCCGTCAAAAAATTGCCGAGGCTTTGCCATGGAGGTTGAAATAAAAGAAAGTGTTAAATAGATATTGTTGTGTATTTATTTTTTGATATATAAAAGTCTGATTAAAACACCTGACTATTTATTAATAAATAACAGGATACACTGAATCTCAAAACAATGGATTTGGAAAGCCAGGAAGCTAAGCTCCTTTCCATACAATGGTAATAATCTTTCTATCTGACCTTGAGAGGTTCTCAGGTATCACTCCTGTACTGTCTTACTGACAGTGCCATCTATGTGAAACGGTTGAAACTAAGATATGTACTTACAGATGGCATTGTAGAGAGGTTCTCCGGACAGCTTGTCCCATACTATGGTTGTTTCCCTCTGGTTTGTAACTCCCAAGGTTACTATGTCGGCTTTGGAATAACCTAAAAACAAGAAAAAAATTAACATTTTACTGTAATTTATTTACAAATTAATTTCAAAATATACTTTGCATTCACGACTTTATGAATATACATTGATATCTACAAGTTTTGAAAGGGATGCTTTCGTCATCAGGAATATATGAATACGTAATACATCTATATATATAAAAATCAATGTAAGTTGGTTTGTTTGTCCTCGATGCTCTCGAAAATTACTCTACCGGTTTCGCAGAAAATAGTTTGTTTTTATCAGTGCCGGGAAGGTTTAGAAAGTAGTTTGAATGAAATCCAATATGGAAAACTGTTGCTATAATGTTTTAAAATTAGTATGAAAAACATTGAACCCGCCATGTTTTATTTAGGTAAGCCCATAGATATAACACTCTGGTTAGCCACAGATTGCATATTCAAAAGAAGGTTTTTTTTGGTAGAATATTTTCAAAATGGAAAACACGAGTAGGTACCTACTTAAGAACTTTATGATTTAGATATGTTTTGAAAAAATAAACGTTTGGAATAAAATAAAATATTCAAATGAATGTTTCTTTATTTGGAGATAGTTACTTTGGCTGTCAAATCAATTATGGCACCCTAATGACAAGTGAAAAATCACGAGCAAGGCCGACTACACATCAGCTAGTCTATTCATATATTCCTGACGATGAAAGCAACGCTTTCGAAACATGTAGATATCAATGTATATTTATAAAGTGGTGAACACTAAATATATTTTTTAAATTAATTTATTAATAATGACGCTACAAAGTGAATACCAATCGTTTGAAGAAATTATATTATTTATTTATTATGTTCTACTAAAAACTCGGTATGCACAGTGAGAATAAAGCTCACCTATATGAAATTAATGTTATGATTCTTTGAATTTTCCATTGTAAACAACAATAGGATAACTAACTAACTAAAGATCACGCCGTTTCCCTACTGGAGTAGGCAGAGAGAACGGACCGCAAAACAACTGGTCTTTTTTAAAAAAAATTTATTGCACTCAGAACATATCTTTTTTTTATTGCACTCTGCAGAAACGGGAGGTCCGTTTGATAGATTCGCCTATCTTAACAAACGGATTACAATCTTTGGAGCACAGACCTCAGGTGGGAATGCTGTCCTTGTTCTACCGGTATTTTAATGGAAGGTGCTCTGAGGAACTAGCGTCATTCAGCACCGATGCATAGTCGGGAAACACGCCAAACGCTTGCCCAACATTTGCACACGGTTGATATTTGTCACATGAGAATGGGTCGCTTCTACGACTCCTTATGTTCAACAGCTCGGCTAAGGAATGATCTTCCGGCCTCTGTGTTTCCTCCATCCTAAAACATGTTCACTCCTTCCTATCCTCTAAAAGACCCTCCACACAGCATCCCCAAATATGATATAGGCCTTGAGGGAAATTATTTCCCTTAGGGTCTCCTGTTTGGAGTTACTGTAAAAAAAATAAATTAGAATGGATTTTTTCCGAATTTTGGAACATATCGACGGTCCCAACGAACAATGTTGGATGGGCATAATTCTTATTAGAGCTGTTTAAAGTTTCGTTTCTACATATTTAGAGTTTCACTATATTTTTCTATAGAGTTGTGGTTTTTTCGGTTTCTTGTTTCATTTAGGGAATGTTAATATTATCTTCTTCAATGATTAAACATTACAATGAAGTTTAAAAACTTCAATAAGTTATTAAAAATAAATTGAATAAAATGTATACCTATGTCGCCGCTGCGGCGCCATCGGAGTTGTTAGCATGTATTTTTATGTCGCGGCGGCGGCGACAACGGAGTACAAAGGGTTAAAAGTGAACCTACATGCGACTCCTATAGCTTAAATTATGTACCACTCGAAACAAGAGGATACTTCAGAATTAAAGTGAGTCCACAAGATTTTATTATCAGTATATCACCTCGAAATGCATTCGAGTTACCGAAAGTCAATATTGTAGGCACTTATTCAAAGGAAAGCTAATATCGTGTTCCAAAGGCAACCAATTGTTATCACAAAATTAAATTTGCGAACTAAAATGCCGACACATCGTGAATGAAAACCGTCCTCGTGTTCCGAATGTAATTGTGATATCAAGTTTGGCATTGCATTATAAAGCTTTTGAGCAACCGATAAGAAACATACATGCTTATGCACATGCATGCAAACACACACGCGACGCTATGGATTTCATTGAGTTTTCAGTTCCATTTATTTTTGCCTTTGTTTCGTGGGCCCGAGGTTCCCCTTAAAAATTATGGAATATAATCAGGTCTCAATAGCTAAATTCGGAGAATGTTGTCCCAGTAAGACAGAGGATCTGGGTTCGATTCCCAGTTGCAACCGCTACCTTTTTTATTTTCTGTGTCTTTTTCTATTTCATATTTCATTGAGATTTGTTAAAATTAGCTTTTTCGGTGAAAATAATTAGCCTACCGTGTTCGGCAAGCTGCTCGATGGCCTTATTGGCGCATCGCTGCACCGCGCTGAGGATGACGCGAGGATCCTGCTCGGCCCAGCCCTCGCGTGGGAACTCCTGGCAGATGTCCTCCTGCGCGGAGACCAGCTCCTCGCTGCACTGGCTCTTGAAGATCTGCAGAAAAAAAAGAAAATAAATTATATACCAAGAGGTAAACAGAACTCTTCACCTAAGCGGTTTCGTCATGGAAATTACTTTACAAAAATGAGTCCTACGTCACCTAAGTAAAAATTTATTTAGAAGTAAACCTATTTTGATCATGGTCTCTTGTAAAAAAAAACAGATGTTTTCAGGCTGGTTGACGGCTACACAAAAACTCAACGCTGAAAACAACAATAATTATATTCATAATAATTATTATTATTATATTGAAATACTAGCCCTAAGGGACGCTTGGATTGTTCGGGCATGTAGAACGAATGAACAAAGAAAGAAGTGTAAGGAGAATATATGACGCGAATATGAATGGAAGAAGAAGCCGGGGACGTCCGAGGGAGACACAGCACGATCAAGTGAATCAAATACTTGAGTCAAGCCATGTCAAAAGAGAACATATGAGACGATGTATGAATGTGATGAAGCAAGAAGTGTATGCCAAGATCGAGTTGTTTGGCGGTCCGTCCTCTCTGCCCATCCCTGCGGAGAAAAGGCGCAATGGTTAGTTAGTTAGTTAGATTTTTTTAAAAATTAATTATTTATGTATGAAATAAACTCATCCAACAGGCTGAAAGGTTATATTTAAGAGGAACGGCTGAGCGGCCTGTTTCATACAAAACTTAATTTTGGATTTGAGGCCAAAATACTCATATAAACGTAACGATATTTATTTTCAAATTAGCAAATATCTAGTGCGGATCAGAAGTTTTTTTTAAAACTTTAAAATAAAGACATTAAACAAATCGAATTTTTGCAATTATTTGGGTGCTAACGGTGTTTTTTAAAAAAATGTATTTTACCCCATCTACAATGAAAATATAATGAAATATATTATAATTTTTTTTTTTTTTAAAGTGATAAAATAAGCATTATGATGGACTTGCTGAAGTACCCGCCGTTGCCCGGGGCTATTAATGGTTTAGGGGGAAATTTTGAGGATGTTTTATGTTATTCTACCCCTACTCCTATTCCTACTCCTATCCCTCTACTCCTCTACTCCTCTACTCCTATCCAATAGTTTTCCCCTTATTTTAAACATAAAGTGAAATTTTATCAAGTACCAAAAATCTGCTTTAAGGGTTGGGAAAGGGGGAAGGGGGTGGTTTTTCTAAATATCATGTAGACAGTGACATTCCTCTTATTTCGAGAGTCAAGTGTGCAAAATTTCATCAAGCTCTGAATAAAACTGTAAATTTGTATACAAAACAAACAAACAAACAAACAAACAAACACAGCCCGCCCGAGACATTCTTCTTTATATTTATAATGGAAGAAGATTAGTTTTGGTCATTGAAATTTGAAATTTTACAAAAAATTTTATTTAAAAAAAAAATCCGGATTTTGAGTTTTTGCAATATCCAAAAATTCCGAAAATCCGGATTTTCAATCCCTATTGTGTACTGTGTCCGACTCAACATTCGCTGCGATATACTCGTACACTCGTTACTTGTTATATTTGTCTGCCCTTGATTTAGCTCTGTCAAACATTTAATTAGAAATAATTGGTACAGTCAATTCCAGGAATAACATACAATGAAACCTATAATGCCATATTTTTTTCTATGAATTTCCTTATCACAAGACGTCATCGTAATATGATTCTCTGACGGGTCTGGAGTGATTCGTAACCGCCAGTAAATTGTCGGTTTTGCAGATTTCTGTTGTCACATTTACGCTTTCGTCAAAATCGAAAAAAATGTCGAGTGAATCAAGTGAAGAAGACTCTCTGGTATGCTATTTATTCCTTCGAACGAGACAAAAAGGATGAGGTTTTAGGTCCACCTCTACATCGAACGTCACATTCATTGCAGGTTATTTATTGTTGCTAGAGCATTGTCCGGAGATGATCTCAAATTCCGGTAAATGTACCGAATGTCAAAAAAACATTCTAATAACAGTTCCAGTACGTTACTCCATATATAAGAAGTCATCCTACTGCACACCAAGCTTTCTCCGTTGTCCCCTTTACTGCATATGCCGGTAATTTATAGTTATAAAGGTGTGCATATTTCTCTACCTCCATTATTAGCCGAAAATTCATATCCCTCTCCATGTTTGAACTCAAAGGATGAATGGCGCGTGAACGATCGAAATGCAGTGCATAGATTTACTGGGTGAGTATTTACCGAGAAGCTACTGAATTGTTGTCCCGCTTGTGGTATAACAGAAGTATGTCGTGCCGCTACCGATTCCCCCCCCCGAGTCGTGAGCTAGCGCCCATTTAAATGTATGGCGCGGTGCCCTGTCGGTATCACTCATGAGGTTTATGTCGATTCCCTACCGGATGCCTGTTTCATACAAAACTTAATTTTGATTTAAGGCTAAAATACCCATCCAAACTGAATGCCATTTTTTTTAAATTAAAGGTTTAGTAAAAATCTAGTACGGATGAGAAGTACTTTTTTTTTAAGGCGATGCAATGGGAAGTAATGCAAAATCATGCGTTTTCGGTTTGAGAATTTGATGGCCTAGAAATATCGTACACGACTTAATTAAATAGTGCAAGTAGAACACACCGTGACATTTCATATAACCGTTCATTTTTTTGTTGTGTCTTTTTATAAACCTAGAAAAAAATAAAGTATCTGACATTAAAAAAATGTTTAAAGCGCAAACTCTCCTACTTACGAACCCCTTTTCCGATGTTATCCTATTGTTCATTGTGGTAAATTAAGTTTTTTAGAATATGACCGTAAAACATTTCAATAATTATGTCTGAGCTTTACAGAATAGAATAAAACACGCATTTTGGTCATGGTTTTTTCCGTAAATCGAAACATGCGGCCGATGTTAAGCGGGACTTTCAACCTTGTCGCCACCTGCATAAGGAGCGCGTGATTTCGTTGGAATTTTAGCCGGTGGATGGCCTTAAATTTAAATTATGGGAAATGAAAAAAAAAATCACAATTTTAGATGCAACTTCAAAAATTATTTGGGGATTTATTGTTTTTTTTTTTTAATTATCATATTTGCTATGTAAATATGAATAAGCAAATAAAAATACGAAAACAAAACCATTTAAAAAAAAAAAAAACCTTTCGGATCGATATTTTAAATTATGTACGGCATATTTGTGTTCCAACGTAAATTGGTCGTTTTTAATTTAATTTAAAGTCACCATAATGCATATATTTTTTTTATTTTTTATATTTTTTATTTTATATTTCATTGTATTTTCAAAGTAGACGGAGTAAAACTTTTTTTAAATCACAGTTAGTCCCCAAATAATTGTTAAAGGTGAATCGCGAAAAATTAATTCCTTTAATGGCCTATATTTCATAATGTAAAACAAAAATAAATAAATTACTTCCGTACTAGATATTTACTATACTTTTTGTTTAAAATTTTTTATTATTTAAAGAGTATTTTGGCCTCAAATCCAAAATTAAGTTTTGTATGAAACAGGCCGCGCAGCCGTTCCTCTTAATGCAAAGGCCCGAAATATTATTATGATCACAATTCATTTCGTTGGCCCTTTTGAATAGTGCGGTTCGTGGCTTTTTTAAACTCGAAATTCAAAAGATATTAATAAATTAATTAAAAAATTACTTTGTAACAACACTTTATTAATATACACAGTAAGGTGGTCCAGGCCTATATAGTAAAAAAAAATAATCAAATATAGGTGTAGCCTTACCCTTGATTTGTTACACCTACCATTCCTATGATGTGTTAAAAATTTCAGCCCCTTATCTTATATACAAGGGGGTGCTCATCGAATTATAAGTTTTTGACAAAATTTCAGGATTTTAAATAAAACACGTAATTTAAGGTTTATTAATATTACAAGTATTTTAATCAAATAAGTATACAAATTATTTAAATATGAATAAAATTTTGTAACAAAGTAATACTTAACATAATATTAGTCGCAATCTTTCAAAACTATGTTTGTTAACTCCTTTTTGGATGTTTCAGTGGAAACGATTTTTCTGTTTTGTTCAACGATGTGAAGTAAAAATTGCTTTTCTTCCTCAGTCTTAGTGAGTAACGTGTTGTAATCTTCAAACAGTTTAACTCCTCTCTCCGCTGTATCATTAACAACATGCAAATTTGTGAAGCAGCTTTTGCCTTGAAGGTAATCAACATTGTCATTCCAAGTCTCAGGAGGTAATTGCAAGAAAGAGTCCTTGATTTCAGCCATTTCTCTCAATTCTTCAGATCTTTGTTTCCGTTTTAGAGAGCGTTCTTTGACTTTTTCTAGTTTCTTGTCGATTGAGGTCATTATCATCTTACGTTCTCCTCTTTGATCGATTATAAACGCTCTGTCTTCCGCAATTTTGATCAAATTCAAAGCGCTTCCATGGGCAATATCAAAAATTTTGTCTAGTTCTTTTGTAAACAAATACTCTCTTTTTCTTTGTGCTTCAGAATTTCTTCCTCGATTTTTCTTCAATAGCAACCAGTTCTTATGAAACTCAGTTTTTCAATGCAATGATTTTGTTGTCCGGTCGGAATACTAGATTTACTCCATACTTTTATAAGTTCTGGAATAAGTATATGCGCGGAGTCTTTCACATTTTTTGATTCATTTAATATGTGGTGAAAACGGAGTAAAACTTGCCGAAGAGTAGGAAGTTGATTAAACCTCATCAATGGCTCAATATCTCGAACCCCAAGTAGAAAAACTTTGTCTTTTTTTCGAGTAGATGAACACATTTTATCACACTGATTCACTTCACAGTCTACGAAATAAGTGTTTAAATTTGTCTATAAAACTCTTCAGTACTTTATTTTAATATTTATTTAATAGTTTAGCACACTGCCATATTCAGACTGATAATAATTATTCATAACTCACGGTTTATATACACAAATATAGGGTAGGGGGAGAGGGGTGGTCTACAAGGATTTTATTCGAATATATGGGTTTTCTTACAATTGTTACTAAGTGGTTTTTGGCTGTCTAATTTCTAATTATTTTGGTTTTTTCCAGTAGAATTACCTGGAATAATTATATCACCATAAATATAATAACAATTTGACAACACTAAAAATTAGGTCATTAATAATGCATGATACTTGTAAGGTTTTTCCCAAACAATATTGAAGTAAAGCTACAAGCCCGAGGTAATTATGCCTACTGGAAAAAACCAAAATAATTAGAAATTAGACAGCCAAAACACTTAGTAACAATTGTAAGAAAACCCACATATTCGAATAAAATCCTTGTAGACCACCCCTCTTACCCTCCCCCATATTTGTGTATATAAGCCTGAAGATGGTCTTGACAGGCTGAACCTGGTTACAGTCAAATAAAATTAAGTGGAAAAAGTTTTATATTAGTTTTATTATAATATATTAAAAAGTACAAATTAAGCATTTTACACAAAAATTTCAAAAACAACACTCGATTGAGCACCCCTTTTTACTTGAGCCATCTCGCTGAAATTTTACTATGTTATTACTATGAATACATGTAACAAATTCACGGAGCGGTCAGATGAAAAATAATAAAAAAAAAATTTTGGACCACCCTAATACACAGATATCAACATGTTTCAATAAATAATGTAAAATAATATTTTAATAAATTATCAAATATTAAAAAAATAGCTATCTCTTGAATTTATTTTCATATTAATATTAATAATAAAAATAATTTATTTTTTAATTTCTAATATAAACTTGTTATTCAATGTTTTACAATATTTTTTTATTAAATTTTTTGATTAATTACTTACCTACTTTAATCAAATTTTGTTTATGTTTATAATTTGTCTATTTTTACATTATTGTGTTCTATGTTTATCATTTGTCTATACTAGATATTATTATATTTTAGTATTCTATATATTCCTGATGAAGAAAGCATCGCTTTCGAAAAATGTTGATATCTGTGTATATTAATGAAGTGGTGAATACAAAGTAATTTCTTAATTAATTTATAAATAACTAGCTGATATGCACCCGGCCTTGCTCGGGTACAATAATTGATTTGACAGCGAAAGTAACTATCTCCAAATAAAGAAACATTCATTTGAATATTTTATTTCATTTCAAACATTTAATTTTTCAAGACGTATCTAAATCATAAAGTTCTTAAGTAGGAACCTATTTATGTTTTCCATATTGAAAATATTTTACCCAAAACCCTTATTTTTTTAAATATGCAATCTGTGGCTAACCAGAGTGTTATATCTATGGGCTAACCTAAATAAAACATGGCGGTTTCACATACTAATTTTAAAACGTTATAGCAACAGTTTTACATATTGAAGTTCATTCAATCTACTCTTTAAACCTTCCCGGCACTAATAAGAACAAACTATGCTTTTTCAGCGAAACCAGTGTAAGTAATTTTCGATAAAATCGAGAACAAACAAACAAACTTACATTGATTTATATATATTGATAATCAGTCCAAAAAGAAGCTTTTAAATGATTTTTAGTTTGGAAATGCCTCGAACCTAGGAGCGAGGTGTGCAGACAGAGCTATTGAATTATTTCATATAAAGAATAATGAATCATTATTTTGCGACAAAATATTACGTTATTTGTGTACAAGGCTATTCAAAATTATGAACTTATTTCGTACCGCTACATTTCCTGAATGATAAGTTATATTATGTGAATAGTCTACATATCAATTGAAAAAGGAGGTCGGGAAGTTTCGAATCCCACCGCTAGATCGCTCATAGTTGCGAAAACGACTCGCGCCGCCACACATCCACTTCGCGTCCAGTTATGAGTAAAATGGCTACTATGCAGCACAAGGTTTTCTGTGTTCGTGATTTCTGTAAAACTGAGGCGGCAACTGTAGTGCAGCGTACCTTTCGTCTCCATTTTAACATTGAACCTCCAACTAGAAAGCACTTACCGTTGGTATCACCAATTTGAGCAAACTGGATGTCTCTGTAAAGGAAAAAGTCCGGGCCGACCGGGTGTTTCAGAGGAGAACATGCAAAATTGAGTTTATCATTTGGAATAATCTTGGATTATGCTTACCACAAATCTAACGGATTTGGTTCCTTCGTCTATGACTCCGATCAATGGTGGTTTGTCCTCCCTCATAGGAACGTTCTCGTCTGAAAAAAATATAAATTAATTAGTTATTAGTCTCATCCACCTTCTTCCCCTTGTCCTATTCGGGTGGGGAACCCATCGCCTCGAAAAGGCGCCTATAGGCGTCCCCGTCCCGCGCCATTTTAGCGGTCTCCGTCCATTCCAGATCCAACCTCTCTTCCCACAGCCTCTGGAGTTGGTTCTCCCAGGTTGTTAAATAAATTAATAAATAAATAATAAAGAGAAAGAATCTGCGTATGCATGAGAGGGAGTCGAAGAAAACATCGTATATTTTCGTTGAAAGTCTATGTTTAAATCAAGCATTTTAAAGAGAAAGTAACAAAACATTTCATAATTTAAAGAAAGCATCGTAGGAAAATAATATTTTTAAAGAGAACATCGTAGGAAAATAATATTTTTAAAGAGAACATCGTAGGAAAATAATATTTTTAAAGAGAACATCGTAGGAAAATAATATTTTTAAAGAGAACATCGTAGGAAAATAATATTTTTAAAGAGAACATCGTAGGAAAATAATATTTTTAAAGAGAACATCGTAGGAAAATAATATTTTTAAAGAGAACATCGTAGGAAAATAATATTTTTAAAGAGAACATCGCGAAATTTGAATAATGGAAAAACAAGGATTTTTGGAAAGAAACCAAAAAAACGGCGCAATCCAAAGAAAAGGTTGTATAAAACTACTTTCAAGAGAAAACGGCGCAATCCAAAGAAAAGGTTGTATAAAACTACTTTCAAGAGAAAACGGCGCAATCCAAAGAAAAGGTTGTATAAAACTACTTTCAAGAGAAAACGGCGCAATCCAAAGAAAAGGTTGTATAAAACTACTTTCAAGAAAAAACGGCGCAATTTCGTAGATGGTTGCATGCAATTTTATGGGAGTCACAGAAAATAGCGTAAATTAGGGGAAAATCCATTAAAAAAATTAGCATGTTTTAAGGAGAAATCACAGAAACCATGTAATTAACAAAAAGAGTTGTAGAAAAATATGCATTTTTCGAGAGAAAGTCATTAAAAGAAAGAATCGTAGATAAATAATAAATTTAAAGATTTTTTTTTAAATAAAAAAAAAACGTTTTAGCCCGTCCTAAGACGTGGTCAGCGTCAAAAGTTTGGAAAGCAAATTTAACGTAATAATTCCAATTAATTTTGTACAGATCCCCGTTTATATGGTGAAACCGGTCCGGTTTGAAATAAAAAAAAAACCGGAAGATAGTTACAAACATGGAAGAAAGTAGATTATTTTTTCTATGGTTACAAAAGTTTTTTAAATTAAAAAATCATGTCAATTTCAACTTGCCTAGGAAGAAATCGAAAACACCGAAAAGTAACGTTTCTTTCGAGAGAAATAAACAAAAACTTTCATAAATTCTAATACAAGTATCACTTCAGAACCGAAAGGTAAAATTTACATCAATTATATTGTATTACTTATAAATACATATTGTTGTATTCAAGTTCATAATGAGCCCAATTTATATGCGTCAATTCGTGTCTTTGTACCCATTGACCTAGGCCCGAGTCATACCTGTTCTTTTGTGGTATTACCTAATCCCGATATATTAGTTTGCCGGTATTACGTTATTTTCACCGTTCTTGGATATTAGTTTGATACATCGGATCCAGACACTGACATTCAGTAGCGGGTTTTACTTACAAGGTAAACGAATCTTGGAAAATTCGATGGGAATTTTGGTTTTTTTAATAACTTATTTTCAAATTTAAAACTCTCCACTTGCCAATAGCTGTTGGGCCTGTTGTAGCTTTGTATTTTCTTATCAAAAAAATAATAAATATGGATGAGTACCAAAGAAAAGATCTGTTAATATCTATCAGATAACGATGAATACTTGAAATGGATACTGTATCGAATATATCGAGAACGGTCAGTAAGTGTTAAATGTCGATATCAGATATCACATGCCAAATCAGTATTCAATAAAAATGAATAATAGAGTATCATATATAGAGAACAGTCAGTACCGCAAGTACTAAATATCGATATGAGATATAATGAAGAAAAAAAACCTTTGTTCTGTGCAGAAACGGACGGTCCGTTTGATAGATTCGCCTATCTCAACGAACGGATTGCGATCTTTGGAGAACAGACTTTAGGTGGGAAAGCTGTCCTTGTTCTACTGGTATTTTAATGGAAAATGCTTTCAATAACTAGCGTCATTGATCCATTCGGTATCGGTGCAGAGTCGGGAAACACGCCAAACGCGTGCCCAAATTTGTACGAGGTTGACATTTGTCACATGAGAACGGATCACTTCTAAGACTCGTTCTTCTGTTCAACAGCTCAGCTATGGAATGATCTGCCGCCCTCTGTGTTTCATCCCTCCTACAACATGGTTCTCTTTAAGACCCAGCTTCACTCCTTCCTATCCTCTAAAAAAACGTCCACACAGCATCCCCAAAGATGACATAGACCTTAAGGGAAATTATTTCCCTCAGGGTCTCCTTTCTGGAGTTACTGTAAAAAAATACTGATATCATATATCACATACCAAATCAGTATTCAATATATATTAATATCAAAATATCGCTTCCACACCCGGAACGGTTAGAACGCTAATATCTATGGAGTCAGTATCGACATATCCGATGTATGGCGGTATTATAATACGCATACCTGTTACGAATATATTAGGTTCAGGCCTACATTGACCCGGTTTCGACCTACGGTAATAAAAAAATCTATAAAATTACAAATACAAAACATAAACGAAAATATTGCAGCTTCACCGGTTTTTTCATCGATAACAGATTGTTATTTTTTTTATCAACATCCGATTGTAAAATAATACGTACTTTAATATCGGATTGTCGGATCAAAATACGTATATGTTGGAACTTGACCTTAGTACGAACACCGCCAACCAGTTTTTCCACAATTCTTCAGAAGAATAAAAAAAATTCCATCAGTTGATAATACTTTGTAACTGTTTGTATTTGTGTCACTAATATCAGTGGCGTTCAGTCCATAAAGGCCGAAAAGCTGTGCCTACCATAAGAATAATGAACAATAAGAAGAAATTCAGAGCTAAACTTAAAACTCATCTTTTCGGACAATCGTATCCATCAATGGAAGATATGTACAGGTAAATTGCTTGGCTAGGCTTGCCGGTTAGTGCTCACCTAAACTCACTTATAGAATAAATATACATGGTGCGTAGATGCTCCGAGTTACAACTCTTTCCACAGTCCGCAGCAACACTGAATGTGTAAAAAATGTTAATATCTATTGAAAAATTCTTAAGCTTTTTAAGGTAATTTTATAAATATTCTCCAGTCCAGTCTGATCATCTGAACAGTAAAATTAGAAATATATATATTTTTTAAATTTAATGTAAATCTAATTTAATAATGTTATTATTAAGTTCTGCAAGTATTTTTAGTTTTTATTATTGTGACAGCTGTTTCGGCGTTCAAGATCATTTTCAAACTGCGGTTAATCCACATTGTGACGAGTTATTTGTATGATTTTATTTACTCCCACCCAATTCTAATTTGGACGGGTTTTTAAAAATAATGATTTATTATCGGTAAAACCGATTTAGTTGTAAAAAAATTAAAATTTTACATTCTCTGGGGTTTTTACATTTATGATGTGTTTCCCCGTATTTAAATGAGAATATTTTCGTAATTGATTTATTTAAATGTGTTTTATTGTTTTAATAATGTGGACACAATGAGAAGAGGTGAAAAAATAATTTTCCTTACTTTATCAATTAATGTTATATTAGGATAATTAGTTCCTTCATTAATTTCTAATTATTCAAGTAAATTTAATCTAAGACCCTTTCTTTCTAGAAAACGGTTTAGGCTCGTTGTTTTCAAGCGGGACGTGATTATTCACGAAGAGATGTTCTGCGAATTTTGAAAAAGTGCTTTTATTTTTATAACATATATGTTCTTCGAATGTAGTTGAGAAAGCCCTTCCCGTCTGCCCTATATAGGTAGCGTAGCAGTAGGCATGGTCACATTTTAATTCGTATATGCCACTA